>JBAKBP010015925.1:0-53575 GCA_037953745.1 Lithodes maja
CTGGTTACCAGTATCTGTCATAAGTACCCCGAAACAATAACTAAGTACCCCTACGAACTGCCGCTTTTGTTGGTATTTATATTTATATTTAATAGAAAACGCAGTTCCCAGGACCAACTAATAGTATCCATAACCCTCGGACTGATCACATAACTCTATCTTTTCCAGACTCATATACCACCCCATAGTTGCATTCCCCGGTAGCATATTTTGGCTAACGTATTCTACTGCCTTTTCAAACTTTCCATATCAAGTGTAGCCTAATGCCACCCCCACGCCCAGGGACCTTAGGGGCAAAATTTCCCTGTAGCCCTTGAACTCTCCCCCCCTCTCAGTAAGAATTCCCGCGCTTCTCGACTCTTGTCCGACCTAGCCTCTCTCTCATACCTCTTGAAGATCCTCGAATTGTCCGTTGCTAACGCTCTCCAACCTTTTATATATATACTCCTATCCAGCCTACCTTCACTTAGTAGGCCAGAACAACATTAGAACTTTACTAGCCCCTTGCATGCCATCTATTCTCTTACAACACATTCACAACCCTGCACCCAATGGTCGTCGGTGCGAGGCTAGCCGCCCCGCCAGTTACTAACTTCTATTGCCATACTTCCAGATAAATGTGGCAGAGTTAGCAACCCAGTCTCCACCACATCCAGCAAACTCTACAATTAACAACCAGCCGAGTAAAACCAGCTAGCTAAGGCACCTTCGGTTTTGGTATTAAAGACACCCACATCTGTCTCATACACAGAGGGTTATTATAAACACTGGTGATATGGCAAGCCCCTAGCCACAGCCGCCGGACGACGATCACAGAGAGGGTGCGCCCAGCTCCCCCTTTTGGCCCACCCGAGGAGGGAGACCCCCACCCCCGCGGAGGTATACCTGGCCCCTGTTTTGACTTTCGAGTCATTGCCAGGTAGCACAGGAATTCTTCCTGTCAATGAACTAACCATGAATGACTAACACCTTTACTAACCTCTATTAGCTCACAATAAACCATTTACCTTTCTTGCATGCTCTGATCACTAAATTAGCACCTCAGCTATACCACTGTATGAATATTCCCATATTCAAAATATGTTACAGGGGGACAATGCCTAGTGAGTTCACTGCTCAATAGGTGGCGTATTGAGAGTGAGGGTCTGAGTCTGGAGGGTGAGACGGTGAAGCACTTGAGCGAAGCAATCGGCCGCTTCAGAGATGGAGCTGTTTCGAGCCATGATGGTTGCTTCACATGTCTCACTCCCCAGACTGGAACAAGACCTCACGGGCTTCACCGTGTTGAGCGGTGGAATGTACAGGCTCTCAGCCTATGCCCGAGAGGGAGTAGTTGGAATATAGAAAAAAAAAAAAAAAAAAAAAACCATAGAATGAAGATTGAACAATCTAGAGAGACGTTCCTATCACAGCTGTCCCCATCCTCCTCGCAAAGTAGATCCAGTCTCTCTCCCCTAAATACGTCCAGTATAGCCAAAATAGTACCTCTTACTAAGGCTCAGTTATATGAAATATAAAGGCTTTCCTATAGCCCTATGCCACAACAGTAAATACCATCTTACCTAGTCTCCATTTCTATTGAGAGCTCAATTAAGTTCATAAGACTCGAGATCCCTACTGTCTACAGGGTCCAGAACCGAGCCTATAAATCTAACTCCCGCCCCCAGTCAAATCAGTTGAAAGCTAGACACCAACCAGTGGTCACTACCCTGCAGTTTACCTCTAGCTCTGCCTTGTGTTGTTCCGGAGTTGAGAGATTCCAGATCCGGCAGACTCCGTGGCAGAGAAGACTGATAGAAGCATCTGTCCATGTACAAGTCCTAACGTGCACCTTATAACCTTCACACAAATTCGTGGGTATATAAGTGTGTAGCCAGCAACGATCATCAAGAGATCCGACTTGAGAACTTCCTACATTTTGGACCATCTGGACGGCCGAGGAACCAGTCGTTAGCCCCCAACATCACCGGAAGCAAGATAACCAGGACCAGATCTACCCATACTATTCAAGATTCATGTTGCTAGTACTAAGTGTTATAGTACTAGCTTGATACTCACTTATTAACTTTCTATAAAGTGGCTAAGACCTTGTCCAGCGCAATTCATATTTAACCATTCCATTTGGGACGTACTAAGCGATCAGTGCTCTTTAATTAACAGGCGACTTTGACTCTCGTAATTACCTTATTCAGATATTCAAACTCTAGTGATATCTAACGTCGCCCACTGATTTGTGTTCTACGTATTTCTGCTTCAAGAATATCAAACTTAGTTCAGTACCCCCATGAGGTTACTAGAGATTGCCGTGTTCTACAATACGCGTGTCTAATCCTAACTGTGAGCTGCTACTTGGGCACGCGACCAGCCAGCAAGAGGTCAAATCAGTGACATTGAATTATACGAATATATTGAGGTCTTCCAGTAAAAATATAAACTTGCTAATTAAACCCGTGATCAGAAGATTATACCTGAACGTTGGAAGTGGGAGACTAGGCTCCATCCAGATCCGCTAATGCTAGCAGTTCCCTTCTATCATTTGTTTTGTGCGAATATAACTATCTTTCTATGCTCTTTATTTCTTTACTTAAATAAACGTAAACTTGTGTCGTGTTACCGTGTGTTTATTTTGTGTTCTCTATTCCTCATACCTTGTATTGTGCATGCAGCCTTCTATACCCAGTCATTCAGAACTCACATTACCCAAGTTAAACCTGTAGAAAAACAGGGCATAACATTGGCGGCAGCGGTGGTTCTTGATTCGGATAAAAGGTTGCATTACATTACAAGTTTGGAACAGCTAGAACACGAGAACATCATGGCGCAACCTACCCACACTTCCATCCCAAATTATGATCAAACAAATTATGGGATCGAAGTATTCATGGACGTAGTGAAACCCTTACTTGACGTTAGTTATACCACGGACGCACAAAAAATAGCCGTAACAGTACCACACCTGGGAAAAGCCGTTCCCCTGGTGGCCTATCAAGTGCACCCTGACCTCACCTGGAACGAATTTCGCACAATAGTGATTGAAGCCATTAGACCTTCGTTGGGCGCTTTCGTGGCCCACACCCGTATCTTAGACACGAAATTCGAAGGCGATCTAGATACCACAGTGAGTAAGCTTGCCCAAAACATAAAACATTCTTTCCCCACGTTGACCAAAATCCAACAAGAACAGCAAATTCTGGTCAACCTTGTGTCAATATTGCCCTCAGCAGTAACAGACCATTTCCGGGTGCACGATTTCGTCGGATACAGAAAAGACCTCATCACGATCCGACGTATTTTGGCCGTGTGCACAGAAGCACCCACCCAAATCGCTGCAATCAAGAGGTTTCCCACGCGCCCGCAGCAAACCAACCACCAAAACCCCAACAATGCCTCCCCAGCCTCATCTTTCAACAACAGACCCACCTACCCTTCCGGCAAGCCCCAACCCAGTAGACCCCGGTTCCAACCGTCCCAGCCACGCAGAATCTTCAACCGGAACCGCAACTACAACACCTACCAAAGTAAAAACCCTACCTTAGTTATTATCAACCCCTATGATTTCCCTGCCTGTAATGCTCAGTGTGCCCTCCACCAAATTCGTGACTCTGCCAAACCTCGCCCCTCTACCCCTCGCATTTCTGTAAATGAAGAGGAGTGGGGACAAGAGGAAGAAATTGCCCCCCATACCATGACCTCAGACGATACCGAGGAAATCCTGGAAGAGGTAAATACCGACCCCCAGGATTTTTAAAGTATCCCCCGCCCACGATGGGCTCGGCGGGGGACGCCATAACTAGTCGCACTGCCCCCATTTATTACATGGCCAAAATCAAGGACATTCCTGTCCGCTTGCTAATTGACACGGGAGCTGCCAAGTCATGTTTGTTCAAATCTTACTATGAAAAACATCCCCGACGATTTGGCCCTTTGTTAAACACCAAAACAGAACTCATCTCAGCTGCTGATACTTACTTAAATCTCCTAGGAGACACTTTACCCCTATCAGTAACCATTCCTGGCCCCCATGCTTGTTGTTATCACACATTTACAGTATTTTCCTCCAACTGTAAACATTATGATGGTTTCCTTGGACTTGACCTCCTTCAAAAACTAGAGGCCCAGATTGACTGCGGCCAAAGGCTGATCTCATTCAAAAATAAATTCCAGCCCAAAGCCTCTGACAAACCAATCACACAGAAACCCATTCACAAAAAGAAAAAACAACCTCCCCCTCAACAAACCCTGATTCGGGGTTACCAAGTTGCAGCTAGCACTAAGGTGACTCCTAAAACCTCCCCTTGCCCCGAGATCTCTCAAAACCTCACTCAATTCAGTAAAAAAATGCCTCAACAAACGAAAGAAGACAAGTCCAAGCAACTCCCCCTCGGTAATCCCCTCAATTCTCGTAACTCTGTCCAGAATAAATCCTCCCATGTTTTCAGGACAGACTCTGAGATAGGTAACCCTAATTCTATCCAATGTTTATGTACACATGTTTCCAGAGAAAATGCCGACCGATGTACCCAATGTTTCCCCCATGCCCCCAGAAATGTTAACAACCCCAAATCAATACACCAGTCCTACACCAATAACCCATGTTCTACACCTAATTTTTTTCCCACCAACCCTCCGCAGTCCCCCCAGCAAATCCCGTTTTCTAACTCGCTCCCCTCTCACCCTTCTGAACCGCCCGCACGCGCCTGTAACCCCCCCCTCACGCGTGACTCCCCCCAAAGTGATTTCCCCCCCCTCATGCGTACCGAACACCTGCTCACCAGTCGGTCCCCCACCATCATGAGCCCAACCAAACTTTCAACCTCCACCAATTCCCACCAACAAAATTTCCCTTGTGACCGTTTTCAGTCAGTAGCTCCCTTCCACCCCCCCACAATTCACACCCCTAATCAACTTCAAAACCCCACACTTGACTCACCCCCTCATGACAGACAAACCCACCAACCCCAGATAACCTCTAAACAAACAGTTACTGCCACCGACAACGCTCCCCCCACCAACCCTCCGCAGTCCCTCCAACAAATCCCGTTTTCTAACCCCCTCACACTGCGCCCCACTGATCCTCTCACACGCGCCGTTAATTCCCCCCTCACGCGTGACCCCCACCAAAGTGACCTTGCCCCCCTTATAAGTACCAAGCACCTGCTCACCAGTCAGTCCCCCACCATCATTAGCCCAGCGGTAGTTCAGGATAAATGCCAAATTCCCCCCCACCATCAAAAATGGGTGAACCTGCGGCCCATACCCCAAACTCACATGGTATTTTCCCCCACTAACACATCCCCCAACCCCCATCGCTACCTCTTACAACCCGCCATCATTCCCGCTCGTATCAACCACATTCTCGTGGCTAATATCTCAGAGGAACCCCTGACATTACCGAAAGGTCTCATTATAGGAGACCTCGAAACTTTCGATGACCTCCCCATACATTGTAACGACACCCCTACCAGCCTCCAATTGCCCCCTCTTCCTGAGACACTATCTGACCACCAAAAGAACGGCATGTACAACCTACTGCTGGAATTCAGTGACGTCTTTGCCCAACAACCCACCGAAATCGGACAGACGGATGTAGAACAACACATCATTAACACCACAGGCCCCCCCATACGACAACCATCCCGTAGAAAGAACCCCATACAACGTCAGGAAGAGGAACGCCAAGTCCAGGAAATGTTAGAGGCCGGGATTGCCACCCCGTCCATTAGCCCCTGGTCTTCCCCTGTTGTCTTAGTCAAAAAGAAAGATGGGACAACTCGTTTTTGCGTCGATTACAGGAGGTTAAATGACATAACCATTAAAGACGCTACGCCCTTACCCCGCATAGACGATTCCCTTGACTCCCTATACGGATCCAAATGGTTCACTACCCTCGACTTGCAAGCAGGGTATTGGCAAGTGCCTATCAAGGCCGAGGACCAACAGAAAACAGCATTTTCCACTAGTGGTGGCCATCACTATGAATTTAACGTCCTACCTTTTGGCCTCTGTAACGGACCCGCCACTTTCTCCCGTTTGATGGAAACGGTATTACATGGCCTAACCTGGGAAACCTGCCTAGCCTATCTGGACGATATTATTGTGTACTCTCCAACCTGGGAAGAACACCTCTTCAGGTTGAGACAAGTCCTGCAAAGAATCCGAGCCGCCGGGTTGAAATTAAAACCCTCAAAGTGCGTGATTGCCCGGAATAAGGTAGATTTTCTCGGACACGTGATATCTGAACATGGTATTGCGCCAGACCCAAAGAAACTTCAAGCCATACAAAACCAAACCCCACCCACCACGGTTAAAGGAATACGTTCGTTTCTAGGTTTAGCCACGTACTACAGACGTTTCGTCCCCCACTTTGCCACCATAGCCAGACCCCTCCACCAACTTACCCACAAAGACACCCCGTTCGCCTGGACACCTGAAAGAGACCTCGCGTTTAACACTTTGAAGCAAAAGCTAATCCAAGCCCCTATCGTCGTTTTCCCTGACTACCAGAAACCTTTCCGTCTTTATACCGACGTATCTCTGTACGCCATAGGTGCCGTATTATCTCAAATCAGAGATGGAAAGGAACATGTGATAGCGTATGCCAGCTGCACACTCACCCCACCCCAACAAAATTACGCAGCCACCAAGAGAGAGTGCTTAGGGATCATTTGGGCACTCAGCCACTTCCGGTCATTTGTGTTGGGCGCAAAACTCGAAATAATTACCGACCATCAATCTTTACAATGGCTGCGTAGGTGCGAAACCAACTCAGCCATTTTGGTACGTTGGAGAGAGACCCTAGAGGACTACGACTTTACCATACAATATCGTCCCGGCAAACTCCATACTAATGCAGACGCCCTGTCACGTTTGTCAGTACCAAAAGACCCCCCCACCAACCTGGCCGCCTTACAAAACACTCAATTGGTATCTACCCCCACCTCCCAACAGAATGCCCCCCCAGTCCCCTCCCTAATTCAATCTTGGGAAGCACGAATCAGACCCCCCTGGATACCGTTAAACGTCTTCAGGAGACTGACTCGCTGGGGAGATCAACTTGCCACAGACACTGGTCACATAATCTTGGACCCCACCATAGCCCACGACTACATGATTGCCATCCACGAGGGAAACGGCATACACCTTGGACAAAAGAAAATGTTAAAGATCTTCACAGACCAATACTGGACCCCCAACCCCTCCAAAATTGCACAACGAGTGACAGAATCCTGCAAACCGTGTTTATTGGGAAAGGATAGATCACGCACCCCAGGCCCAGCTGGTACCATTTCTGCCAACAAACCGTTCCAAGTCCTATCCCTCGACATCATGGGCCCGTTCCCTTCTTACGCTGGCAACCGCTATATCGTCACATTTGTAGACGTATATTCAAAATTTCTAATAGCCTGCCCAGTTAAAGACCACACAGCCACCACAGTCGCCACACTGCTTGCCACCGAAGTGTTCCCTATATTCGGCCTTCCCCTTGCTCTTCTATCGGACAATGCCCCCGAGTTTAGTGGACACGTTTGGCAACAATTCACCCAACAATGCGGTATCAAGATTAAACACTCATCCCCGTACTGGCCTCAAGGAAATGCTATCTGCGAACGCAGCCATCGCACCATCAACAACCAGTTACGTACAAGAATGATTGCTCTTAATACCTTAGACTGGCCATCACAACTAAAGATGATACAGTGGGGTATGAACACCTGTCCTCGGGAAGACGGTATTTCCCCTCATGAACGTGTTTACGGTGTACCACCCCTGTTACTGCCATTCCACCACCACGCTCACCTTCCCTCCACCACCTCCACAATTGACCCATTGCAACATCTGCAAAACACCCTCCATACCGCCCAGATCTGTCAAGACACCAAAACTGATAACATCGATGACAAAAACCCTTTCGCCATCCATGACACCGTAATGATAGCCAACCTCCCTATCACCAACAAGTTAGGCCCTCGCTATGTCGGACCCTACACCGTAATACAAGTCCCAAATGCCTTTCAAGTCACCATCGACTATCACGGCGTAACTCGCACGCTCCGAACTAGATTCGTCCGAGCGTTTAAACCCCTAAAGCCACAAGACATTACCCCACCCCACACGTCCGACCCTAAATTAAACACCCCTACTCACCCCCTCACTCAGGCTACAAATATTCCCATGCAAACACCTAAGGACCTAAGCCCTCCAACACCGAACCGACAAATCTTTTCTCACCATACCCCCCCAACTAACCTCCACAAACCCCAAGCCCCCAATATCACACCCTCTTCCACCATGACACCTTCCTTCACTTCTGATATTCAAGTTCCTCCCCAACTTATCCAAGTACAAAAACCTCCACCCACAACCCCGACCACAACAGAAACCCTCCCGTCTAGCCCTGACATACCTCCACCAGGCACCACAGTGAGAAAACCACCACACCCACCCCAAACCAAGTACACCCCCAACCGCACCACACAATCTACCTCAGTAACCTCACGCTACAACTTACGCCCACGACAAACATCGTTTAAAACCTCCAGAAAACACACCCTACTAACCAAGTTCCGTAGGGCTGCCAGACCACTACCCTCCTCCTCCTCCTCCTCCTCCTCCTCTTCTTCGTCTTTGTCGAATTCTCCCCCACAAAGGGAAAGAAGACGAATAATCACCAGCAAATCACCAACCTCATCAAACGACACACGCCCCTACCCCCAACCCTCCAACTTAAATCTACACTCCTTACCCACCCGTCTAGCCCCCCCCGCATCCGCCCCTTTCCCCTCCACGATCCCCACCACCCCACCCACACACCGACCAACCTCCTCATCTCACCGAACCCCCAACCAACCCCCCCCTAAGAAAACCCCCCCCAAAATCACCCCCGAGAAAACCCCCGCATGTCAGTTACCTATAAAACGTGCTTCCCCTCACTATAAAACATCGTCGAGCGACTCAAGTCCCACGACAAACATCTACCTTCCCACCAGGACCGCCAGAGGTAGAATAATCAACAGACCCATCAGATTTAAAGACAGCGATACAAAAATAACACCCCGTTCTGACACTAAGGACCCAAGCCACACAACACACACACCCCCTCCTTCCCACACACCTCCTTCACCCCCCTTACCTAAACCGATTGTGCGCATTGCCTCACTATATATTCCCAACCTACAACATCGCCCAAGAAAACCAAATAAAAACCAGACTCACATTCCCCCTTCATCCCCAGCTCTGTTGTCACGCGCGAATCCCCTTTCGGTAAATAACCCATTCACCACACTAAACAGACTTCCTGTCAATCCCACACACCTCACTCCGACCCCCACGGGGGAAAGCTACAAACCATTCATACGAAAGGTTAAAGTAAAGACCCCCACTGGACACTTGGCCCGTGTACCACACCCACACCAAGCCCGGGCAGCTGCCCGCCACAACACAGAGGACACATTCTTACAGGTATACATTGACCTGCAAAAGAAACCTGACCGTCGCTCTCGTGTTTGGTGGAACTTTCTAAATACCCTGGAAATGACTCACCATCACTATGCTTCTTTTAACTTCACCCTTGAGGCTCGAGGACGAGCCTATAATGAAGGAGAGGGAAGTAAAATGCCCCAGAACAAGAAGCCCACCACAGAAGCCACGAGCGAACACCACACAGAAACACCCGGAAGAAAGGTCCACAGAACGAAAGGACCAGCTGACCGAGCCAGCCATTTCAGACAGGCCCAAGCCCGCAGGGCTAAGCAGCTCATGGCCACACCTTGTTACCTTTTCTAAACTGACCATTTTTCCACACCTCACGTACACTAACCCCCTCGTGTCCTACACTCCTAACTACAAAGATGATGAACAGGAATATACATTCATATTAAAAACAACCATGCCCTGTCCCGACGTTGAGCCAATGCCAACACATCAGACAGCCATAATATTTATGTATGTTCTTACATCCGAGAAGTAGATTTTATATATATCTTAGAAGTTAAAACACCCACGTTTGTTCCTAGACCTCTTATATCATTTTCCATGACTAGTATAGATATATGTAACCCGTGCCCACTGCCCAGTCGCCCCTTGCTTTGTTCCTCTAGTAACTAAGTCTATAATATTAACTGCCACCAGCATTGATACGACATAGCGGCACTGTCCTTGCTACAAAGATGATGAACAGGAATATACATTCATATAAAAAAAACAACCATGCCCTGTCCCGACGTTGAGCCAATGCCAACACATCAGACAGCCATAATTATATCTATGTATGTTCTTGCATCCGAGAAGTAGATGTTATATATTTTAGAAGTTAAAACACCCACGATTGTCCCTAGACCTCCATGACTAGTATAGATATATGTAACCCGTGCCCACTGCCCAGTCGCCCCTTGCATTTGTTCCTCTAGTAACTAAGTCTATAATATTAACTGCCACCAGCATTGATACGACATAACGGCACTGTCCTTGCTACAAAGATGATGAACAGGAATATACATTCATATAAAAAAAAACAACCATGCCCTGTCCCGACGTTGAGCCAATGCCAACACATCAGACAGCCATAATTATATCTATGTATGTTCTTGCATCCGAGAAGTAGATGTTATATATTTTAATAGTTAAAACACCCACGATTGTCCCTAGACCTCTTATATCATTTTCCATGACGAGTATAGATATATGTAACCCGTGCTCAGTCGCCCCTTGCATTGTTCCTCTAGTAACTAAGTATCAATATTAACATTCCCTAACATCTTGTCTTGCCAGACTAAGCTTTATGAAGACCCATCGCCCCATAAATCTATGTATGCAATCCTTAGGTTAAGTATTTTTATCCGCCATTGTGTTCACCTTTTTCCATTTACTTTCCACAATTGTCATACGTCTTCCCCTTGCCTCCTTCGTATCCACAGCCCACACTACGCCAATTTACTTCGTGTCTTACACCTCTTACCCCAACCAGAGATTGTATAAGATAACCTGGTTACCAGTATCTGTCATAAGTACCCCGAAACAATAACTAAGTACCCCTACGAACTGCCGCTTTTGTTGGTATTTATATTTATATTTAATAGAAAACGCAGTTCCCAGGACCAACTAATAGTATCCATAACCCTCAGACTGATCACATAACTCTATCTTTTCCAGACTCATATACCACCCCATAGTTGCATTCCCCGGTAGCATATTTTGGCTAACGTATTCTACTGCCTTTTCAAACTTTCCATATCAAGTGTAGCCTAATGCCACCCCCACGCCCAGGGACCTTAGGGGCAAAATTTCCCTGTAGCCCTTGAACTCTCCCCCCCTCTCAGTAAGAATTCCCGCGCTTCTCGACTCTTGTCCGACCTAGCCTCTCTCTCATACCTCTTGAAGATCCTTGAATTGTCCGTTGCTAACGCTCTCCAACCTTTTATATATATACTCCTATCCAGCCTACCTTCACTTAGTAGGCCAGAACAACATTAGAACTTTACTAGCCCCTTGCATGCCATCTATTCTCTTACAACACATTCACAACCCTGCACCCAATGGTCGTCGGTGCGAGGCTAGCCGCCCCGCCAGTTACTAACTTCTATTGCCATACTTCCAGATAAATGTGGCAGAGTTAGCAACCCAGTCTCCACCACATCCAGCAAACTCTACAATTAACAACCAGCCGAGTAAAACCAGCTAGCTAAGGCACCTTCGGTTTTGGTATTAAAGACACCCACATCTGTCTCATACACAGAGGGTTATTATAAACACTGGTGATATGGCAAGCCCCTAGCCACAGCCGCCGGACGACGATCACAGAGAGAGTGCGCCCAGCTCCCCCTTTTGGCCCACCCGAGGAGGGAGACCCCCACCCCCGCGGAGGTATACCTGGCCCCTGTTTTGACTTTCGAGTCATTGCCAGGTAGCACAGGAATTCTTCCTGTCAATGAACTAACCATGAATGACTAACACCTTTACTAACCTCTATTAGCTCACAATAAACCATTTACCTTTCTTGCATGCTCTGATCACTAAATTAGCACCTCAGCTATACCATAGAATGAAGATTGAACAATCTAGAGAGACGTTCCTATCACAGCTGTCCCCATCCTCCTCGCAAAGTAGATCCAGTCTCTCTCCCCTAAATACGTCCAGTATAGCCAAAATAGTACCTCTTACTAAGGCTCAGTTATATGAAATATAAAGGCTTTCCTATAGCCCTGTGCCACAACAGTAAATACCATCTTACCTAGTCTCCATTTCTATTGAGAGCTCAATTAAGTTCATAAGACTCGAGATCCCTACTGTCTACAGGGTCCAGAACCGAGCCTATAAATCTAACTCCCGCCCCCAGTCAAATCAGTTGAAAGCTAGACACCAACCAGTGGTCACTACCCTGCAGTTTACCTCTAGCTCTGCCTTGTGTTGTTCCGGAGTTGAGAGATTCCAGATCCGGCAGACTCCGTGGCAGAGAAGACTGATAGAAGCATCTGTCCATGTACAAGTCCTAACGTGCACCTTATAACCTTCACACAAATTCGTGGGTATATAAGTGTGTAGCCAGCAACGATCATCAAGAGATCCGACTTGAGAACTTCCTACATTTTGGACCATCTGGACGGCCGAGGAACCAGTCGTTAGCCCCCAACATCACCGGAAGCAAGATAACCAGGACCAGATCTACCCATACTATTCAAGATTCATGTTGCTAGTACTAAGTGTTATAGTACTAGCTTGATACTCACTTATTAACTTTCTATAAAGTGGCTAAGACCTTGTCCAGCGCAATTCATATTTAACCATTCCATTTGGGACGTACTAAGCGATCAGTGCTCTTTAATTAACAGGCGACTTTGACTCTCGTAATTACCTTATTCAGATATTCAAACTCTAGTGATATCTAACGTCGCCCACTGATTTGTGTTCTACGTATTTCTGCTTCAAGAATATCAAACTTAGTTCAGTACCCCCATGAGGTTACTAGAGATTGCCGTGTTCTACAATACGCGTGTCTAATCCTAACTGTGAGCTGCTACTTGGGCACGCGACCAGCCAGCAAGAGGTCAAATCAGTGACATTGAATTATACAAATATATTGAGGTCTTCCAGTAAAAATATAAACTTGCTAATTAAACCCGTGATCAGAAGATTATACCTGAACGTTGGAAGTGGGAGACTAGGCTCCATCCAGATCCGCTAATGCTAGCAGTTCCCTTCTATCATTTGTTTTGTGCGAATATAACTATCTTTCTATGCTCTTTATTTCTTTACTTAAATAAACGTAAACTTGTGTCGTGTTACCGTGTGTTTATTTTGTGTTCTCTATTCCTCATACCTTGTATTGTGCATGCAGCCTTCTATACCCAGTCATTCAGAACTCACATTACCCAAGTTAAACCTGTAGAAAAACAGGGCATAACAATAATACTAACCCAAGTTGACGTCAGGTATAGCGTAAAATAGTCGTAGATGGTAAGTCCAATAAACTCATCACGTGATAACACCACGAGACTATCACCTGGTTCTTAAAAATCGGACTAAGGTTGCTATACTTTTAGTACGTCCGTGGTAGTACAGTGGGTTAGCGCGCGGGCCTGGTGGTGATGGTGGTGCGTCACTAACCAGGGTTCGAACCCCACCCAAGGCATCTCAAAACCTGTGGGTTTTTAGGAGGGTTAAATTCCCTTCAGAGGTTCGTACCCCGTACCAGGAAAGGTTGATCCTAAAGGTAGCCTGGGGATATTTCCCTTTCTATTTAACCCTGGAAAAACCTAGCATTTCAGTGATAGTAACAGAGTTAAATGTAATAAACGAGATAGATTAATGTCTTGGGTCAAGCTGAAAACCAAAGTGACTAGTATGGAGTTAAGATTAGGAATATCAACAAAGAGATGTCCATTGGTTTATAATTAGTCTCGCCCATTATATTGCCTCGCTGCATGGCTGCCTGCTGATACCGGAACTTCTCCGGGAGGTCGGGGGCCGGGGGAGTGCTGGATTGACCTTGGTGATCCCTGGTCTCTAGGTCTTCTCCTGGGCGACCTAGATGTGTGTGAATTTCTGTTTTGTTTTTGTGTGTTCATTATTTTTTAATAAATTTTCTTTTCTTTACTAATGATTAAATAAATAATGGTGCAAACCGTTTTCTTTTATTTCACAAATTTCTGTGGCATTGGGAACATTTAAAATATTTTTGAGGGCCTAAAAAATAATCGAAAATTTACAAATAATATACCGTTGGAATTGTAATGACGAGACAAATCCATATATATCCATGAAAACTCGAAATTCGAAAGTCGCCCGCCAAGGCGAGTGAAACGTTACTCTCAAACTTTCTTCTACTCAACAGCTGAGCTCTGGAACTCTCTCCCAGAATCAGTCTTTCCCTCTTCCTATGACTTAAATTGCTAAAAACTCCGTGTGTCCAGGCATTTTGGCTCGAACGTCCCTTGATTTTGTCCCTGTCACTCTTTCAACTATGGGGGAGGCACTCGCTATAGGCAGTAATGCCTTTTGCCTCCCTCAATCACATAGAACAAAAAAAAAAAAAAAAAAAAGTGCAAAATTAAACGGATTTTGGAAACAAATATTTTAGATTCTGGGCGAATGGCTGGTCGAAAATGCAATCTAAGACCATGTATAGAAGCTGCTCGTCGATAAAAATCGAATGGCACTAAGTAGAATTCCCTAGGACTTATAGTTTGGGCTACAGAGGACTTTTAAAGTCCAAAAACTGGCCTTCTGAGAGGCCAAGTCAAATACGAAATCCTAAACTAATTGTCCGATTTCAATTATGTTTGCGCCATTCAATTCAGCGTGTCAAAGTGTATTTGTGGTATAAATTTGAACAAAATCCATACATAGATAACAACGGAAAGTACTGATGCTGTATACGTACCTTGATTTCTAATAAAATATAATGGTTATCCATTCATAACTATCGTTTTCTGTAAAGATTATTGAAAGAAAACTAACCTTCTTCAATATTGTATGGCTAACTATACTATTTGAACATGACATATTATCACTTACGTGGCTGCTCCATTATAACAAGTGGGTAATTTGGGTGGAAGGAAGACAGGAAAGAGCTTTAATTGTATATCCTTCTCTAACTAATAACATACAAACAAAGCCACTCCAACAGCTTACAGTGCCAACATTCTACCTACTCAACATTACCCTCAACTGTATCATCACTACCACAGATATCGGTGACCCAAGTAACACAACATGCAACCAGAACACCCAAACAAACAGGAAGCTCTAGCAAACACATCGACAATGAAGTAACAGCAACAACGGCCAAGAACAAGGACATAAAACAACAAATACAGGTAGGGGTGGGAGGGGGGCAAGGGGAAGCCACAACCTGTCCTCATCTCACGCGCTCACACACCATCAGCCGCTCACGGCGCACAGCTGATCACCACACCGCCAGACGTACGATGAACAGTAACAGGAAAATATGTATAGTGTGCGATATTGGATTCAACAAAAGGAGTACAACGTCACAATGTAGTAGTTGTAATGACACAGTACACGATCGATGTACTTACATTACTAGCAGAAAAGAAGTGGAATGCGATAAATGTAGGGAAATAGCTATTAAGGGTCCTAAAATCATTTGTGAAATATGTGAATCACTCATAACAAGAAAACAAAGGATCATAAACTGTGTTAAGTGTAAAACTGTAGCTCACATGAAGTGCATCTCTAAGAAGACCAACAGTGAAGAACGGGAATTCCTATGCAACATATGTGCCTTGCATTCATTACCGAATATTAATGTAAATGAACCAATTAGTATTAACAACTCAGAATCCAGCCAGGACACATTCAAAATCAAAGATGAATACAGAGTGTTCACCAACAAAGGGCTCCATCTTATCCACATTAACGCCAGATCAATGTACCATAAATTGTCAGAATTAAACTTGTTAGCTAATAAGGCCAAAGCTTCAATAATTGCAATCACAGAAACCTGGCTGGATTCAAGTATAAACGATGGTGAAATAAACATTCAAGGTTTCAATATGGTTAGGAATGATCGCAATAGGCATGGGGGAGGAGTATGTCTATATGTAAAAAACAACCTCACACACACAACCAGGACCGACCTCCATGTAGAAAATCACGAAGCTCTGTGGATCGATCTACACCTGCCGAGGACAAGACCCATCACAATTGGGGTATGCTATAGGCCACCAGACGACACACAATTCTTGACCAAATTTGAACGAACGTTGTCATCGCTAGACCCTCGGAATGAATCCATCATACTAGGGGATTTTAACCTGTGTTACAAACAACGAAATGATAGGCTTGTACGAGAATATAGGCATATACTGACAATGCACAATCACAAACAACTCATCACAACCCCCACACGTATCTCTGAGAACACTGCCACAATAATAGACCACATAAACTGTAACAGAGAGGACAAAATATCCCAATCAGGGGTTATACAGACTGGGATAAGTGATCACTTCGTCACATATTGCACACGAAAAACCACAAAAATTACCCTAGAGAATCACAAGATTATCAAAACAAGGTCACTCAGAAACTACAATAAAGAAACATTTCTGGACATTTTATGGAATACAGACTGGTCTCCAGTGTTTGGAAGTACAAACGTTAATGACGCATGGGTTATAATAATAATAATAATAGTTCTTAAAGCTAGCGCATGCTAAGCTAGCTAAGGATAGCTCAATAAGGCCGATTAGGCGTATTTCCATTGGGGTCCTGTACTACTACCCCATCCCTTTGCTCATGAGGGATGGTAACGACTCAGTGCTTGTGAAAAATCTTTAATGCGCCGAGCGTGGGCGCGAACCCGGGCCTTCTGGGTGGAAGTCCGAGACGCTAGTCACTACACCAAGCGAGCCGCTGGTTGGCTTCAGAACCATCATCACAAACATTCTAGACGAAATAGCTCCTCTGAAAGACATACGAATTAAAGCAAGGTCAGACCCATGGATCAACAATGACATACTACACCATCTGGAACACAGAGACAATCTGTTAAAAAGGCTAGCGAAACATAGACAGGATCAAGGTCTGAAACATGAGTTCAACAGGGCCAGGAATAAACTAAGTAGGAAAATAAAATCAGCGAAAACTAATTATTTTCACAATAAGGCAGAGGAATATCAGAATAACCCAAAGAAACTATGGAGGCACCTAAAAACAACAGGCTACAGCAACAAGACAAGGGATTCGTCTAACACTAATATTGCTCTCACCATTAATGATCAGATTTGCCACGATAAACGACAAATTTCAACCTACTTCAACTCCTTCTTCACCTCCATAGCAAACACACTTGCACAGAACCTACCTCAACCTCTCAATAAATACACGACAACAACGGCCACCTTTCGAAATTTCTACAGAGATAAAGACATACACCCAAACACATTTGGATTGCAAAATGTTACACCAAAATACACTTTTGACGAGCTGTCTAACCTAAATGTACATAAAAGCACAGGACCAGACAAAATTCCTGCCAAATTTCTACGAGATGGAGCCATTGGTATAGCAGGCCCCCTAACTCACATCATCAACTTGTCAATTAACACCAACACTGTACCTGCTGAACTGAAGGAAGCTATTGTAACCCCTCTATTCAAGAAAGGAAATAAACTAGAAGTTGGTAACTACAGACCAGTTAGCATATTATGTATTGTATCTAAAAATCCTTGAAAGAGCGGTATACACCCAAATTGAACACTACCTCAAACAAAATGATCTATTCTATAAGTTTCAATCAGGTTTCAGATGCATGTACTCGACAGACTCCTGTCTCATCCACTTAACGGATCACATTCGTAAAGAAATGTCTAAAGGTAACTACACCGGTATGGTTCTTCTTGATCTACAAAAAGCGTTTGACACAGTAGACCATGATATCCTATGTAATAAACTACAAGCAATGGGCATAGGATCTGTGAACTGGTTTAAATCTTATCTTAGTGGTAGAACCCAAAGAGTCAAAATTGATGATAATATATCTGATCCTATGCCAATTAACCGTGGGGTCCCGCAGGGAAGCATCCTTGGTCCCTTACTCTTTCTCTGTTATGTGAACGACATGGAACTGAGCGTCTCATGTAAATTATTACTGTATGCAGACGACAGCGTGCTCCTGGTTTCAGGAAAAGACCCAATAAGTATTGCCGCTTCACTTTCCAAAGAACTAGAATCATGTAGTGAATGGCTAGTGGACAATAGACTATCTCTTCACCTGGGCAAGACGGAAGCCATCTTATGTGGAACAAAACGCAAACTGAAAGACATTGTGGGCTTCTCGGTCAACTGTAATGATATTCCTATAACAACAGTGTCACAAGTTAAATATCTCGGACTAAAACTGGACGCGAGTTTGTCAGGTGAAACAATTTTTGGAATCTATCCTGAGTAAGTGTAGAGCACGTATAAAATACCTGTATAGACAGGTGGGATGCTTGCCCGCGGCGACCAAAAAGACCCTCTGCCAAGCGCTTGTTCAATGTCATTTTGACTATTCTGTGTCATCCTGGTACTCTGCATCATCTAAATCAGCACAGCACAAACTTCAGGTCACTCAAAATAAAATGGTTAGGTTCATGCTGAACCTAGGACCCAGATCACATGTTGGCCAGGAACAACTTCAGTCACTAGGTATGCTCAATGTCGCTGACAGGGCCAAACAAATCAGGCTCACTAATGCCTTCAAAATTTTCTATGACAGAGCTCCAGAGTACCTAAAGAATGATTTTGTTAAAGCAAATGAGAGGAGTGGACATAATACAAGAAACAGGATGTTTAATTTTAAGGTCCCGAGAATCCAAGGACAGGGTAAGCAAACATTCTTCTTCACCGCCATCAAAGACTGGAACGACCTACCCCAGTCAGTCCGTGAAAAGAGAACACTGTATTCCTTCAGACGTAGCCTGAAGGAACACCTGAACCGGACAGCTGCGAGAAGGGAGCACCAAGCTTATGTCTACTACTAAATGCGACATAAGAGACAAACCAAACTGAAATGATTACTGATTACGGATTACTGATATTTACTAAAGGATGTAAGGTATCTTAAAATAACCCCCTAGAAATACTTTTTCTAAAGTATCCATTTCTTTATCCTCCACATTTTTCCCCAGCTAACCTAATCCCACAAGGACATAATAATAATAATTAGGACCCCAATGGAAATACGCCTAACGGCCTTATTGGGCTATCCTTAGTTGGAATTATGCAGGGCTGGTACATGTCATATTTGTAACAAACTATGTGGTACCAACTCTGTAAATTGCTAACTGAATAAATATTATTATTATTATTATTATTATTACCATGTAGGGGACTGGTTTTTAAACTTTAAAATAGGCCTATTGGGCCTAAAAAATTGTCAAAATTAAAAAATCCATATACCGTTGGAATCGTAATGACGAGACGAATCCATATATACCCATGACAACTCTAAATTCGAAAGTCGCCCGCCAAGTGCAAAAATTTGCCTGGGCAAATATTTCCAAATATTTTAGATTCTGAGCGAATGGCTGGTAGAAAATGCAATCTACGACCATATATAGAAGCTGCTCGTCGAGCAAAATCGAATGGCTCCAAGTAGAATTCCCTAGGACTTATAGTTTGGGCTACAGAGGATTTTTAAAGTCCAAATTGTTTTCATTTGGGCCCTTCTGGGAGGCCAAGTCAAATACGAAATCCTAAACTAATTGTCCGATTTCAATTATGTTTGCGCCATTCGATTCAGCGTGTCAAAGTGAACTTATGGTTAAAATTTGAACAAAATCCATACATAGATAACTCTTCTATGGAGTTTATAAACTTTAAAAAAGGCTTACATTACATTAATGAAGTCAACGCACTAGGCGACAAAGGCCATATGGCACGAAATGTTTAAAGACGGGAAGGGAGTTAACTAAATATCATCGAGAACTCGAACATGATGAAGGAAGGACATAATACGGGCGATAGAAAACGAGGGAGATTCAGAAAGAAAATCAGCAAGACATGGGGGCCGGCGGAGGAAAGCCAGAAAAGGGAAGAAACGCGAGCGGGCAACGGAAAATAAGGGGCAATCGAGGAAAAGATGGGAGACAGAAAGCTGAACGGCACAGCGCGAGCAAAGAGTCGGAGGAGAACGGGACATTAAAAACGAATGGGTAAGTCTGGTGTGGCCAATGCGGAGACGGGCCAAAACCGTCTCCCATCGCCGATTACGGTGGGAGGGATCAGACCACCCAGAAATGGACGGTTTGACAGAACGAAGTTTATTAACGGAGATAGTGGACCACTGAGTCTGCCACCTCGACCAAAGAAACCTGGACAAGGCAGGGAAGAAATCAGAGGCCGGGACAGCAAGTGAGGAGCGGGTACCCCGCACGGCAGCAGAACGAGCAAGGCAATCAACCCGCTCATTACCGCAAACGCCAACGTGACTGGGAACCCAGCAAAAATGTACAAGCTTTTTGCGGACGGAAAGGCGGAAAAGCCATTCCTGAATGGAAAGAACTAAAGGGTGTAGAGCAGGGGAGGACTGTAAGATAAGTAGAGCACTGAGAGAATCAGAGAACAAAGTAAAGGACGAGGAGGGGAAGGAACACATAAAACGGAGGGCAATAAAAATAGCATAAAGTTCAGCAGTTAAAATACTGGCAACGGGAGGTAAAGAATATTGATACGAGCAAGTGGGAAAAAGGACGGCAAACCCCACGCCTACCGACGTCTTGGAGCCATCAGTAAACACAGGAGTGATTGTAGCGTGAAGAGAGAGGTGATCTAAGAAACGAGACCGAAGAACGAGGGGAGAAGTAGAGGACTTGGAACAAGGGAGGATGGAAGGGCAAACTGAAGGACGAGGGAAAAGCCAGGGGGGAAAAGAGCAAAAGCGGAAAGGGAGGACGTTAGAAACAGGGAAAGAGCACGATGCGAGCAGCAAGAGCATGCGGACAGAAAACGGAGAACCAAGACGGGGGTGAGACGAAGAAGTAGCAACGACCGAAGGGGGAAGGGAAAGATGTGAAGATGGGAATTGTTGAAGGCGAGCATAAGAACGAAGGGACAGGAGAGCCCGACGGCGATAAAGAGAAGGGAAACCAGACTCTCAGCATAGAGGCTTTCAACAGGAGAGGAACGAAAAGCACCAAGGGCAAGATGAAGACCAGAGTGATGAACAGAATCAAGAGCATGGAGAACAGAATCAGAGGCGGAAGAGTAAACTTGACAGCCATAATCCAACTTAGAGAGGACAAGAACCGTATGAAGCCGAAGAAGAAGCGCTCGATCAGCACCCCAAGTGAGGTGGGACAAGGACTGAAGAAGGCGGAGACGGAGTAAGGCAGCAACCTTGAGAGAAGAAACATGAGCGGACCAATTAAGACGAGAATCAAAAGTAAGACCCAAAAAAGTAGTAGAGGAACGATAAGGGAGGGCAGTACCATAAAGAGTAAGAGGAGGATGAGGAATAGAATGGCAACGAGTAAAGGTCATCGCGCAGGATTTGGAGGTGGAAAAACGGAACCCATGGCGGGTTGCCCATGAAGAAACAGCCAGAATAGCGGATTGGATAAGAAGATGTAAAGCGGCAATATCTGAGTCGGCTGCGTAAATCGCAAAGTCGTCGACATACAAGGAAGACCGAACCCCGACAGGAAGAGAAGACACGATACTGTTGATAGCAATGAGAAAAAGGATGGTACTCAGGACACAACCCTGAGGGACACCTTCCAACTGAGGGTAAAGACGAGATAAGTGGGAAGCGACTGACACGAAAGGACCGAGAAGAAAGAAAATTCTGAATAAAGACCCCTAGATTACCGTAAATGCCACAAGAACGGAGCTGACACAAAATGTGGTACTTCCAGGTAGAATCATAGGCTTTTTCGAGATCGAAAAAAACAGCAATGACAGTTTGACGAGCAAAAGCTGTCCTCATATAAGATTCCAAGCGAATGAGGGGGTCAAGCGTACTACGAGCACGTCTGAACCCGAACTGGGAAGAAGACAACAAATGGCGCGACTCAAGAATCCACATGAGACGAGCGTTAATCATACGTTCAAAGAGTTTACACAGGAAACTGGTAAGGACAATAGGGCGATAGTCCTGTGGGGAGAACCCAGACTTGCCAGGTTTAAGAAAAGGTATGGTCAGGGCAGTACTCCAAGAGGGAGGGAAAACACCAGAAGACCAAATCTTGTTATAGAGAGCTAACAAGAAGACCAGAGCTTTCGAGGAAAGATGTTTGAGCATGAGATAATGGACACCATCAGGACCCTCAGAAGTGTTCTTACAGGCACGGAGAGCGGTGCGTAACTCAGTTGAGGAAAAAGGAGCATTATAGGATTCGTCAGAGGAAAGACTAAAAGTAATCGGAGTACTTTCCGCAACGACTTTAAGCGAGTGAAACTCAGCAGAGAGGTGAGAACCACTGCTAACTGAGCTAAAGTACGAGCCCAATCGATTAGCAATTGTTTCGGAGTCTGCCACAGAAACACCATCAATGCGGAGGACTGGAGCATGGAAGGGAAGATGTTTACCAGAGATCTTACGAATACTTTTCCAAACCGAAGCGATAGGAGTGCGAGACGTAATAGAAGAAACATAGGACTCCCAACTCCGGCGTTTAGCGGCTTTGGTAGTACGACGGAAAAGAGCAGATGCACGGCGAAAGAGAAAAAATGACTCCTGAGAAGCAGGGGTGAGACGCTTACGGCGAAAACTTTTCCAAGCCGCCCGTTTAACCCGGAGGGCCCTGGAACACTCAGGAGACCACCAAGGGACGCATTTAGACGAGAAAGGGCGAGACGTCCGGGGAATGGACGTCAAAGCAGCACCGAAAACCAGATCCAGAAAAAACGAGAGCATGACATGGACCGATGGGAAAGGAGGAGGAAGCAAAGAAGGAACAGTAAGGGAAGCGAAAGAAGACCAGTCCGCCCGCTGGAAGCACCAACGAGGGGAGTTAGGAGTAGGAGAGTAGGTAGTCAGAGAAAGGAAAATGGGAAAATGGTCGGAATTGTGAGAATTCTCGAGAACCGACCAATGAAAATCAAGTGAAACTGAAGGGGAACACAGGGAAAGATCGATACAGGAAAACGTACGAGTCCGAGCATCAAAATGAGTAGGAGCACCAGAATTAAGGATAAAAAGATTACGGTCCGAGAGAAAAGGTTCAAGCCGACGACCCCGGGGTGAAATAACATTGTCACCCCACAAGGTGTGCCGACCATTAAAATCACCAAGGACTAAGAATGGAGTGGGCAACTTAGATAAAATCTCGGAGAATTCGGTAAAATCGATGGGAAGAGAAGGCGACAAATACACAAAAACCACTGTTAACCAGCGGTCAAGATAGACTCTAGCAAAGGTGCAAGGGAAATTAGTAGAAAAGGACAGCTCTTCAAAAGGGACAGAACGATGAATAAGAAGACAAGTATCATAGAGAGAGTGGGGAGAACTATAAAAAGAGTAATGAGGAAAGGGAACAGGAGGAGAGAAAAGACGAGTCTCCTGAAGACAAACGACCTTAGGGGAGTGAAGAGAAAGAAGAAAACGTAAGTCAATCCTTTGAGCATTAAGACTACGAAGATTCCACTGCAAAATGGACATAATAAAACAAAAGAAAAAAGAAACTAAGAGGAGACTAAAGGACGAAAAAACAACGAAAACAGACAAAAGAAAACCATAAAAGGAGGCAAAAGCCACCGAAAATAAGAACGCACAGAAAAAGAGGAAGGACACACATAGAAGGAAAGAAATAAACACAAATAACAATAAAGGTAAAACACACACACTTATGTACAACTAAGAAAAGGTGAATGAGGATAACGTGGAGAATTAAAAGGAGGCAAAAGCCAACAAAAAAAGAAAGGGAAGAATACACACTTATGCACAACAATGAATAGGCGGATGGGCGAACAGGGAGACAGATAAATACAAATAATGATAAAGGGAAAAATACACACTTATGTACAACAATGAAGAGGTGGATGGGTCAACGGGGAGACAGAAGAGAAGGAGGCAGAGGGGAGGACCGAAAACCGGGGGGGCATAGGGAGGCTTGACAGCGAAAGAGAAGAAGAAAGAGGAGGGCCAGAGAGAGAGGAGGGAAGGGCAGAGGACGAAAGAGAGACAGAAGGAAGAGAAGAAGGTTGGGAAGGGGAAGAGACGGAAGAGGGGGGGACAGGGGAAGGAGGAGGTGGTTGAGGGGTAAGGGGCAGTGTAGAGGGGACGGGATGAATGTCAGCTGAAACGGTAAGAGGCGGGGGACGAGAAGAATCGAGAAAGGCTCGAATCTTGGGAATGGACTCAAAGGACATGTTTAAGTCAGAGGGAGGGCAAAGGCAGGAAGAAGAAGAAAGAGATGGAGAGGAGGAGGAAGGAGGGGTGGAGGAAGGAGGCAACCTCTTTTTCTTCTTCTCACCGGGACTCGGACTCCGGACATTACGGTGGAAGTCCCTGCGTTTAGAAGAGGAGTGGGGAGAGGAACGGGAAGAAATTTTGGAAACTCGTTTGGTAGAGACAGGAGATCGGAAGGAAACGGAACCACGAGACGAGGGAGGAGGAGAAGAACTAGAGGAAGGCTTGGAATGGGACCGCTGGCGGGTGGGGCGTTGAGCCAAACCAGAAGAAGAGGGGCGAGGGCGAGTAGAGGAAGTGGAAGGAGTGGACACGGAAGTAGGAGTAGAAGAGTCAAGCACAGAGAAAGAGTTAGACAAAGAGATAGAAGACGAAGAGACAGTAATAGGAGTAGTGGAGACAGAAGAAACCGAAGGCGTAGAAGAAAGGGAAGAAGGGACAGAGAGCGGAACAGAGGAAGTAGAGGAAGAGGAGGACGAGGACAAGGGAAGCGGAACGGAGGGAGTGGAAGAAGAGACGGGAGGGTGAGAGATAAGTGCAGAAATCGGACGAGGTGAGAAGCCCAGGCGAAGAGTTTCCTTACGGGCAGCAGAGTGAATAAGGCCTTGTTTTGCTTTAAGAATTGTAACTTCAGATTCAAATTTGTAAACGGGGCAATCACGGGAATAGGCAGGATGGGAGTCTTTACAGTTGAGGCAGCAGGGGGTCGTAGACAGGCATTCATCAGCAATATGGCCAGGTTGCGCACAGTACGGGCATGTAGGGTAGTCGGGGTTGAGAGAGCGACAGTATTTCACGGGATGGCCAAAACGCCAGCAACCCTTGCACTGCTGAGGGCGGGGAAGGGATTCTAAGACGTCGATGCGAGTACCACCGACAATAACGTGAGAAGGGATAATATTACCATCGAACGTTATTTTAGCGATATTAGAGGGATAGCGGCGATTGTGGAGAGGTTGGACAGTGTAACAGACAATATTAATTACAACATGGTCTTGAGCAACAACGGCCTTCCCAATAAAGTCGGCGCAATCTTTGAAGTCCCGATCACCGAGTTGGATATAAGAAGGGATCAGGACAGTACCTGTGCACGAGTTCATTCTTTGGTCTTTAAAAGCAGGGATGGGAGTACCGTTGGGGTCTGCAAAGGCCGCCATAGCAGCAGCCTGACTCTCGTTCTGCACTGTAACTAGTCGGGAATGATCATGACGAGAGTGGAAAGTGACATCCTTGCCCACCTTCTGAAGGAGACTGAGGTGGAACAGAAGGTCATCTCCGGCAAGAGGGGCTGAGGCGGGGATAGAAAAGAATTTAACAAAATCGGCAGGGGCAAAGAGATCGGAGAGAGGAAGAATAGAAGAACGAGGGTGAGCAGAAGAAGCAACTGAAGGAGAAGAAACTGAAGTAGACGGAACCGAAGGAGAAGGAACTGAAGAAGAAGAAAAAGAAGGAGAATATGGTTCGAAAGTGACGATGTGAGATGAGGAAGCAATGGAGGAAGAAGACGAGGAAGGAAGAGTGGCAGATGCAGTAGAAGGGATAGCAAACGACGGAAGAGAAGAGGTCTGAACTGGCGGAGCGGGGAGGGAGATGGAAGAGGAAGCAGTAGAAGAAAGAGCAGGCTGAACTAATGAAGAATCGGAAAGAGAGGCGACACACTCCACGCCTACCAAAGTCGAAACCGAGGAAGGTGCCGGAGAGCGGGCAATGAGGAGAGAGTCAGAGGTTTGAGCTGGTACGGTACTAGTAGGTACGGATGCGTCTAGGGCGGAAGCCCCAGAGTTGAGAAAGGTCAGGTGGAGAGTCCGTGAGATCGCGTGGGACGGGGACAGGGTGCGCCTTAGCTTGTTCCGGGGTAGTGGGGTTGCATGGACGGAACATGATGACCCAAGTTGTTTTTACTATTCTAATTTCGATTTGTCGGAAAACGAAAAAGGAAAGAAAAACTAACCAAGGGGGAAAAAAGAAAGAAAAAGAAAAGAAAAATTAGAAACAAAGCAAAAATAAAGAGCGTACCATAAGAGCTAACAGAGCCCCCCGTCGCAAGTCAGGAAGCTCCGACCCCCACACCGACGGCACAAACAGGGGCAGGTCCTAGGGGGTTTCATCCCCATACCCTACCCCCCTAGACAAGGGGGGATAGCACCACTACGCACAGAGAGGCCTAGCTTAGGCAAAACCGCTATACTGGGACTGAGGGCAAAATGAATTGCAAACATCCCCACTCTGTACGTAATGGAGGGCAGCCGGACAGAAGCCAGGAAACCCACCAGGAAGGTAGACCGGACCCCCGGAAACCGAGACCGGGCCTCACTGATGGGCGGTCCATGGAGCGACAGCACGGGCGACCGCGCCGCCGCCCCCGGTACCAACCCCCACGTGCAGTGAGGTAGCTGCCACTGCCCCTGTAAACGGGTAGGAGGCAGAACTCCCCACTCAGCGAGGGAAGGCGTCTTGAGCCTAGCCGGCACAATTTAGTGAAAAAGGAGGAGGAAACCCTCCGCAAAGCGAGGTCAAAATCGGGAACCAGAAAAACGCCGTCACCGGAAGGTCCCGCTTATCCCAATGACGACGGGGGGGTACTTCGTCCACGACGCCGCTGTAATCCCTGCTCCGAAGAGTGGATGACAGCGACCCCTCTACCACGACAAGGTGGCTCCCCAACGGCGGGGTAAAAAAGGCTCCTCAAAATTGGTCAAAATTAAAATATTCATATAGGCCTACCGTTGGAAATGCAACGACGAGACAAATCCAAATACAGTACAGTCAGCCCCCCCAATACGCGATTCCACAATTCGCGAAAACCCTAATACACGAGTGACCCCTCGAAAATAACATTAATTAATTAAACATTAATTACGCGAGGTGGTACCACAATACACGAATCGAGAGCTAAGAAGGGGCCAAATCCGCTATTCCCGCTTGATACGCGAGCACGTCTACGTTTCGCGAGGCCCAGGAGTAGCTCTGAAAAAAGAAGAAGACGGGCATACGCCTGCCTTCCCTCCCGCTTACCCTCCCTCCCACAGTCCCGCTCAAGCGCTCATAGCCGTGCGGAGTGACCAAACGTTTGTAGTGCCTGCCACTTTTTTCGCCATGCCACGCCAATATAAGAAGATTAACACACAAAATGAAGGTGGAAGTGTTGGATCGCAAGAAAAAAGGAGAAGGAAACTGTGCAATAGGCTTGTCAGAGTAAACTGTTCGTACGATTTGGTCAGGGAGGGAGAAGTTGGAGAAAATCGTGAAGTCCTACGGTCCTAGTCCTAGTCCTAGCCTATCTACTACTAATTTTAAGGTAAGGTTTCATATTTTTATTCATTGTTCTTATTATATATAAGATATAGACTGTACTGTAGAGCCAAAAATGTCGAAAATAAGGCCAAAATTTTTGAAAATAGGCCATAATTGAGAGATGTCACCCATATCTAATTATTCCTATTTAAAGTTAGGTCCACAATACGCGGATTCCCAATACGCGATGCCTCCTGTCGCCCCTATTCTCGCGTATTGGGGGGGCTGACTGTATATACTAATCTTGAAAGTCGAAAATTCGACCAAAATCAAAGATTTTTCCAAGGATTTTGGAAAAAAAACTAACATAACCCACCAAGTGCAAAAAATGTCAGGTGATTTTGGAAAAATATTTACGGTTCTGGGCGAATGGGTGGTCGAAAATACAATCTACGACCATGTGTAGAAGCTGTCGATCGGGAGAAATCGAATGGTACCAGGTAGAATTCCCTAAGACTTATAGTTTGGGTTACAGAGGACTTTTACATTAGAAAAAACTGGTCATTTGAGCCATTCTGGGAGGCCAAGTCAAATTCGAAATCCTAAACTACATACATAGGCCTACATACATAACATTTTAAGACCGAGTGTTCCACACTTACGTGCAATTTCAGTCTCTTGTCCTAATGGCGGCGTTCCAGGCAACCCTGTTAAGGGCTGCTTCACTTAAGTTCTTGGATTTGAGATCAGCACGTATAGTCCGATCCCAGGTCTTCCTCGGTCCACCCCTTGGTGCAGCTCCCTCCACAATCACAGACCTGCATTTTTTCACCCAATTTTGTTCATCCATTCTCTCCACATGTCCATACCATCCCAGTCTACTTGTACGCATCACCTCGCTAATACTCTTTATACCTAAACGTCTCCTCAGCTCAACATTTGTTATTCTATCCTGTAGCCTGGCCCCACACATCCATCTCACCATTCTCATCTCATTACACTCCATTCTGTTGACATCCTCTACTTTAAAGGCCCATGTTTCTGAGGCATACGTCATTGCACTTCTAACACATGAGGCATACACCTTTCCCTTCAGGGGGAGAGGCATTCTTTTCATGGTCAGGATTGGCATCAGTTCTCTGAACTTCCCCAAGCCACACCTAATTCTAGCAACAGTGGCAGCCCCGGCCCCACCACCGGCAGAGATGGTATCTCCTAGGTAACAAAACTTGTTCACCAGCTCCAAAGACTCATTTCCAAAATTCACAGCCACAGGATCATCACTTAACACTAGCTCGCCTTTGCACACTGCGCACTCAAATTTCTCTATTTCTGACTTATCCTTCGGCAGGGGTCCCTTTATTCTACTACAGCGCTTACTCCCATGGTGTACCCAACATCGACAGATGCTACATTGAATTGAGTTAACGCCCACTCCCTTTCCACACACTGCACATGGGTATGCACCTCTCTTTTCCACATTGCCTCGTCTCAATCTACAATGCATAACCTTGCTTTTGTTAATATTGACTCTTAAACCCTTGCTCGCCATGCCCTCTCTCCACTCTCTGAATTTGGCCTCAGCATCTTGCATACTGTCAGCTATTAGGACTAAATCGTCTGCATAAAACAGTTCCAACGGGAGTCTGCCTCTAAAAACTCGACAGTGCCTCCAAGACCATAATAAAGAGGGGGCTTAACACTGAACCCTGATGGACTCCAACACGGACTGCGAACTCATCACTCACTACATCCTTCACCCTCACCGCACTTCGCGAATCCTCATACATCTTCATTATCACACGCACCAGCCACTCTTCCACACCAAGTTTCCTCATAGCCCACTGCACAACATCTCTAGGCACCCTATCAAAGGCCTAATGGTCCAATTTGAATTCTGTTTGCGCCATTCGATCAGCGGGTCAAAGTGTACTTGTGGTATAAATTTGAACAAAATCCATACATAGATAACTCGTCTATGGGGTTTACAAACTTAAAAATAAGCCTATTGGGCCTACAAAAATTGTCAAAATTAAAAACCATAAACCGTTGGACTCTCAACGATGTGACGAATCCAGATATACCCTTGAAAACCCAAAAATGTTCGCCTACCCAGGTGAATTTTGGAAAATATGTTTCATTCTGGGCGAATGGGTGGTCGAAAATGCAATCTACGACCATGTATGGAAGCTGTTGGCCGAGGGAAATCGAATGGCACCAGGTAGAATTAATTTTGACTTCTAGTTTGGGCTACAGAAGTTTCAAAGTTGAAAAAGGGTCATTTGGGCTGTTTCGGGAAGACAAGTCAAATAAAAAATCCTAAAGTAATGGTCCTATTCAATTTTGATTGTGCCATTAATTAGATTCAGCGGGTCAAAGTGTACTTGCGATACAAATCTGAGCAAAATCCATATATAAATAACTCGTCTATGAGGTTTTCATGAGTGTTGACAATTCATTAGAAGTTATAGATAAAATAAATACCATGCCGATAGGTACCTCGGTACATAGAATCGACTCTTCAACTTTGTATACCAATTTGCCTTTAGATTTAGTATATTCAGAACTTTGCTTTATTATAGATTTGCACTTTGACAGATTTGTTAAGAATGGTAATTATTTCATGTTTATTCATATTTTAATAATGCATCACTTAGCTCTACTCCCACTAGTTCAGACGTATATTTTGATAGAACTAAACTTAATTAAAGATGCCCTTAAATTCCTCCTTTTCAATACTTATGTTAGATTCGGGCCTTACATTTTCAAACAAATATTAGGAATTCCTATGGGTGGAAATGCTAGTTCTTTAATTGCAGATATATTCTTGCTTGCTTTAGAATTTAAATATATAAAAGACTTAGTTGACAGTAGCAAGAAAAATAAGATCCCAGAAAAATTAGCACTTGCTAAATTATTAAGTAATAATAGTAGATATATTGACGATATTCTCCTTTGCAATATGTTAAGTTTTAATCAAGTTGCTAAACTTATTTATCCTAATTCCATCACCTTCACACAAGGTAACGTAAATGATGAAGTTGAAAATTTTCTGGATATAAATACAGTAGGGTCCCGCATAAAACGTGTTCGCATAAAACGAGTCTCGATTAAAACGACCGACCTAAAATATCGCTTTGTACGAAATATAGTTCGTTTTGTATGAAATATCGTCGCTTTGTACGAAATATCGTTCGCTTTGTATGAAATATCGTTCGCTTTGTATGAAATATCGTTCGCTTTGTACGAAAATTTTCGCTTACAGTGAACATGGACGATATTGCGCCACCAAAATGCTGTGTTCACATAAAACGAAATTCGCATAAAACGCCCTCGTTTATCGACCATAAACTCGTTTTATGTGAGACCCTACTGTATACAGATTGTAATGAACAGTGCATACTTAAAGTACAGTAAACCCCTGCTCTTTCGGACTAATTGGGGGAGACCCCTGTCCGAAAGAGTCAAAAGTCCGAAAGGGCCGAGTCCGAACTCACACTTCAGCCATTCGGACTTGTCCGAATGTCTGAAATAATGTCCGAAGTTTATAAGGCCGAAACTCGGCTCTTCGGTCCGAATGCGAAATAATTTTTCTCAGCCTTTCAGACAAATCCGAAAGGCTGAAATAATGTCCGAAGTTTATAAGTCCGAATACACATTCACCTAACCAGACAAGTCCGAAACTCGGCTCTTTGGTCCGAATGTGATTAAATTTTTCTCAGCCTTTCGGACAAATCTGAAAGGCTGAAGCATGAGTCCTAAGTTAAATGTAGTCCGAAAGTGTAGTCCGAAAAGGACGGAGGTATTTTCTCAGCCTTTCGGACAAATCTGAAAGGCTGAACCATGAGTCCGAAAGTCTGAGAATTCCGAAAGATTGAAGTCCGAAAGAGCGGGGGTTTACTGTATATCACAAAGTTGATGATTTTAATTTTAACATAATAAACTTTCCTTTCCCTAGTACAGTAGTAATATCGATAGTAAAATAACTTACAGTATAATTGTTTTTATTCACAGTTAATTAAGATTTTGAAAAATTTGCACTAAAGTAGATGACTTTTGGGCTAGGTTACTATACAGACTCTTAGTAGACAAGAGGTTTTGAGGCTAGTAAATTGTTACACACATTTAATCTTTTTAACCCTCCGGCCCCGGCTATATATTATATATATATTCCTCGAAATCCGGGTGTTTTGGCCGAAAAACGTCTAGGCTAGGCTACCGTATATTCGTTAATCAGACTGCTTCCCGCATTCCCGCGCATCCCCAAGCGTAGCTGTGTTATTTACCTGTAAAATGGCCTTAAGTAGAGCTCTCTAAGTCAACTGGGTGAGCTGTGATGATGATTTCATTGGAGATAACTTTATGGCCAAACCAGCCACTTTACACCACTTTTCGATACTGAACAACAACATACAGGCACACACGAACAAGCGACGCTCTCCTTCTTGTGGCCGGAGATGCGGAGCGTCGGTCCAGCCGGCTGTTGTTTACATGCGTCGGACCGACGCCTCGCACACGAAGCTCACAGGCTTTCAAGCAATGGTACAATGTAGTACCACCCGGGTTCCTGGGGCCAAAAAAAAAATGGTACACGTGTGTACCAACCGGGTTTGAAGGGTTAAGGTCAACTATTGTGACTATTCTAAAATTTGACATCAATAATTTTAATCATGCATTTTTAACTTGAAGTTTCTTATATAACCTCTGCTTACTTTTTGTCTGTATGTATTAATTGTTTATCTTTTTCTATTGTTATTGATTTTTAAAATTAATTGTTCTTGTTAAAAGAGTATTTTGTTTAAATATGTTGTTGCTTCTTCATATTTTGCAATTATTTTTTCTTTACAGTATTATATTGTATCTATTCATTGTCGATAGTATCAATTGCTTGCTTTTGCGATTTCCTTAGTTTATTTGTACGATAAATGTAAGTTATTTGTAGGGTAGTTATTGATAGGAGTCACTTGAGGCATGCTATGCTTACAGGTACCTACCCGATAGCAGTATCGTTAGTGAGTGTTTTTTGTATTCTGTACTATTGTTAATGTCTTGTCAAGTTGCAAATTTGATTTTAATATAACATTTTGACACTAATTGTAGTTTCTTTATTCGTGCAGAGTTTAGTCAAATTTGCTAGAACGTCCCGGACTTCTCAAATTGACTAATTCCTTGAACGTGACGATAGTGCGTTGTTGTGTGCGATTAGTTTGCTTGGGAAACAGATTAACTTGCTCATGTAGTAATGTACACCCTTTGTGGTGGATTGTGTTCTTTTATTTCATAAATTTTATTTTAGTAAGCGTTGTTTCCACATATCGATTTTGATCAGTTATTTTGCCTTTATATTGTTTGTCTAAGTTTTGGTTTGTTTAGTTTGCAAGTTTTACATTTTAATTAGGCCTATTGGCCGTAAATAAAAATCAAATAAAAATCAAATCGGCTTTGATATTCCAGCCGAGTAATGAAATGAAATGTAGGCCTACAGTGCTCAGGACGAGAACCATTATGGAATGGGGACAGCAACCCGTGCGCAGTCCCATAATGCAGCAGTCGAGGGTTCACCATCTTTTCCATGAGCTTGCACAGGCATTAAGTAAGGACTATAGGCCTATAGTTCGTGGGGAGACTATTGTCCTTACCTGGTTTTGGGACAGGGATGGTGTACGCATGGCGCCAAACATGGGGGTATAAAATTATTGGGGACAAAATTGGCTGTATAATTGGAGGAGATCCATAGAAGACTTCGGATGCAGGTTACGAATGGGTGTATAAGGAATCCATCCGGACCAGGAGTTGAATCAGAACAATGGGTTAAAACGTGCTCAAATTCCATTACCTGTAGTGTAAACGGGACATTGTAATGGTGTGTGTCCCCTCCATGGAAATAGAGAGGGCACACCTCAACGACCTTCTTAAGTTGGATGTAAAAAGGGGTCAATGAAGATTCCGAACTGATATAAGCGAAATGATCAGCATGGATGTTAGCAATGTCGATTGGGTCTTGGCGAAGCACCCCAGAGGCATGATCTTGCACAAGAGAGAGGGGTGTACGGGAACATAAGCCGCAAACACTACAGAATTTGGACCAGAGGAGGGGAACAGGGGTGCGGGAGGTGAACCCAGATATATATTTTCTCCAAGAATGCTGCTTGCTATAAATGATGGCACGTTTGGTATAAGTGCAGCCTTTGTTATAAAATTATGTCAATGCAACGTGAAAGAACGCAGCGTTAAGAACGCCAATAAACAGCGATGAGGTGGAGTTATTGAAGAAAATGGCCTGCAGTGATCTTATCTTCGCGGACGCCGTATACGGCGTCTCTCTAAGCGGTGCATACATCTGATCAACAGGGCCAATTCCTGAGACCACCTAGTAACCTGCCTAGTGCACACAACTGGAGAGGAAAGTAAGATAGCATTGTCAGCAGCGGATCGTAAGAAGGTAAGGAAGTACTGTACTGATAATTGTCCGATTGAGAAGAGAGGGGGGTGAAGTCCTTGATCGTGGCAGTGCTCCTCTGAAACGAGCCCAAATCGCCCTTAGACAGATTAAAATTATTAATTTGAGTGCTTTGAGCTGGACCAACAATTTTTAGAATAAGTGGATAGTGGTCAGCAGAGGTGGATGGGTCAGTAGAGGTTGATGGGTGAGGAAGCCTGAATCCATTATTTTTAGGCTTTATCATTATATATTCATATTCTCACCAACCCACCAATTGACCACATGCGAGTTTCTGGCTATAAGGAAGTTGGAGCTTTAGACATCGATATTTAGCAGAATTACCAGCTAAGATACGGCTGTAGTGCATTTATCTATCTCTATCTATCTATTGCCTGACGCCGTGATCCCCGAAGGGGGAGGGGCGACGACCTGGCCCCCATGCACCTCTGTCCCGAGTCAGTCGACGCCCCTCCCCCCAACCAGCACCGCCTTCATTCATGTAGTTCCTCACTCCATCCTTCCACCTCCTATTCGGTCTACCTCTCCCCCTCTGTCCCTCCACCTCGCTCTCGTACACCCTCTTAGTCATTCTCTCGCTTTCCATACGTTCCATATGGCCGAACCATCTCAAGTTGTTCCTTTTCACACTTTCCAGCACATCTACCTCCACACCACACCTCCTTCTTACTTCCTCATTAGTCTGTCTATCCCTCCATGTAATTCCGCGCGCACTCCTTAAGTAATTCATTTCCACTGCTCTCACTCTTGGTCTGAGTCTCTCAACCAACGTCCATGCTTCGCTTCCGTAAGTCAGTGTCGGGATTACCACACTGTCATGCAAGGACTTCTTCACTTCCATACTGACCACCCTATTTCTTGTTACTGCTTTTAGCGTTCCTACAACCCTCTTCCCCTGTTGTACCCTCTCCCGCACCTCTTCATCCATAGTCCCATCTTTACTCAACACACTGCCCAGATACTTAAAAGAGTTGACGATCTCCATAGCCTGACCGTTCAGCTTCACCTCACACTCTGTGACTTCACCCCTTTCGAAGACCATAACCTTGCTCTTCCCCGTATTTACCTTCAAATTCCGTTTTTCGCACACTGTTCCAAACTCATTTACCAGACCCTGCAACTCCCATTCATTATCACTCATCAGAACTGTATCATCCGCAAACAGCAGTATAGGTAGCTTCCACTCAATTCCCTCCCTTTTCAGCGATACACCAACATCCACTGCTCTTGATAGTATTTCTTTCATAACTCCATCCATATATACAGTAAACAACAACGGGGACATCACACACCCCTGTTTCAAACCAACATTCAGGTCAAAGAACTCGCTCTGCTCACTCTCCACACGTACTGCCGCCTTTGCACCCTCATACATGCTCTTCACTGCTTTCAGCAACTTGCCCTCTACTCCGTATATTCTAAGTACTTTCCACAAACCTTCTCTATCCACTCTGTCATAGGCCTTCTCCAAGTCCATAAAGGCAACATACACCTTTTGTTTCTTCTCCAGATACTTCTCCACAACACAATTCAGGGTAAAAATCTGATCTACACATCCTCTTCCCTTCCTAAAGCCTCCCTGCTCGTCGCCTATCCATTTCTCCGTTCTCACTCTCTCTCTCTCAATCACTACCCTACTGTATACCTTCCCTACTACGCTTAGAAGACATATTCCTCGGTGGTTACCACACACTCCTCTTTCCCCTTTGCCCTTATATAGGGGGACTATTATGCCAGTCTTCCAGTCATCGGGTGCACTCCCCTTCTCCCATGCTAGTTTGCACATTTTCCATACCCATTCTATCACTATCTCACCACCATACCTCAACATTTCCCCACACACTCCATCTGTTCCTGGTGCTTTCCCCAACTTCACTCTTTTCATGGCTTCCCACACTTCTGACCTCCTCCTCCACTACTTCTCTTCTTCTCCCTCCCATACCATATCCAGCTATGTTTGCTGGCTCTTCATTCCTTTCATTTAGCAACTCACTGAAGTACTCCCTCCATCTTTCGACTCTCTCTTGCTTCTCGGCTAGCATTCTCCCATTCTTATCTTTCACACCCTTACTGTTTCCCTTGCTACCTTCCCTAACTTTCTTGACTTCTTTCCAGAACAGTTTCTTACTCTCCCTCCATTTTACACTCAGATTCCTTCCAAATTCCTCATCTACTCTTCTCTTACTTTCCTTCACTACTCTCTTCACCACCCTCTTACTCTCCACGTACCTCGCTCGTTTCTGTCTCTCGGAATCTTCATTCCCTCTACTACCCAACCACTCTCTATATGCTTTCTTCTTTTCTTCCACAGCTATTCTTACCTCTTCTGTCCACCATGCTGTACCTTTCACTCCCCTCCCTCTTCTCCTCACTCCACACACCTCCTCACATGCTGCACAGATCTCCTCCTTAAACACCTTGCTCATCTCCTCCACAACTTCCAGGTCGAACCCACCTAGTCGTCTTTCCACTGCTCTCCTGTACTCCTCCCTGACTTCCTCCTCCTGCAACCTCTCCACCCTCCTCACCATTCCACCCTCCTCTCGCCATTAAATTAATGTAATCATACTTTCTATCCATCAGAAACCTACATTATTATTGCATTTCTGTTTTATATCGATGTTTATAGCTCCAAATTCCTTATAGCCTGAAACTCGCAAGTGGCCAATTAACTTACAAATAAACATAATTAATTAAATCAATTAAACTAATGAATACATGTGGTACTCCAGATTCGAACCTAGGATACTCGCACCGAAATTCCGCGCACTAACCATTACGCTATCAAGACAGTTAAAGGTTTGTTTATGCACAAGCCTACAATATATTATCTATTTTTGAATACTGGATATTATTCTAAGCATGTACATATACCCAACTGCACTATGATAGCCTAATGATTAAAAAATTATGGTTTATAGTTCAAATTATGTCTCTTTCATGTTAATTTGCTTGTATTTCTTCTCATACTGTACTCATTCAAGTCATCACCCAATATTGCTATTGGGGAGGCAGACCATTTTTCTGGACCCCCTTCTCCCTAATGTTTAGCCCCACTAGTTTTGAGATTATAAGACATTCGGCCCATTAGTTTGGCGATTTTAACACCTTTCACCCCATTTCGTTGTCAATTTTAAGACCTTTCGTGCCATACCAGTGACAGGTGTTATCGGAAAAATGAGGATCCAAAATGCAACTTCTGTGCCGGTACTCATAACTCAAAAGACTGCACCAACAAGACTTCCCCCAAATGTATAAATTGTATGAGCTCCACATCAGTTACGGAGCCGCCAAATAATTTCGCCTCAAGTAGAAATTGTCCTCTAATGACAGCTCAGAGAAATAAAGTTATTGAAAACACCAATTTTGTAGGTTCAAAAAACTGATAAATGCACACGGGAGCCGGTTGAAACTGGGTCTGTTGAATGTTCGTTCCTTGCGTAACAAAATGGATCATATTTGCGAGATCTTGGATGAACGTAGACTTGATGTATTATCTCACTGAGACCTGGTTGTTCGAGTCAGATCTGAATATTATCCAGGCGGCATTGCCTAAAACCCATTCCATAATAAATGTTCCTAGGCCTAGGGGAGATCATCCGGGTGGTGTAGTGGCAGTTGTCTACTCCACATCTCTGGTGAATATCTTGCAAATAAGCCATAACCCAGCCCCTCTTTATTATGAACTGTTGGAAGTGGAAATAAAACTCCATCAACAAATTCTAAGAATGGCAGTTGTCTATAGGCCTGGCCATCGTGGCACAGATAGGGGTTTTATGGAAGAGTTTGGGCAGTTTCTCGAGGAATTTTCTGCTAAAACCGGAAGACTTTTGATATGTGGAGATTTTAATTACTGGGTTGACAGCCCTCATCTGAAGCCATTCTCTCCTGAGTTCCTTGAGTTGACTGATCAGAACAATTTTGTAAACCATGTGTCCCACCCAACTCATATCTTAGGACACACCCTTGACTTGGTTTTCTCTCCTGTGGGTTGTGGTGGTGTTCTGGATGTTGATGTTGAGAATGCTGACCCTAATACCTCTGATCATGCTTTGATTACTTTCAGCTTTGATTTCCCTAAGCCACTCACACATGAAAAAGTAATCAGATTTAGAAATTATAAAAATACAGACCAAAATTTGGCTAGCAGTGAAGTAAAACAGTACTTGGGAAGTATTGATACTTCCAACCTTACTTCAGAGGAGCTGGTGGAGGTACATGGAAATGCACTTAAATTAGTGTTCGATCATCACTGTCCAGAAGTAGAGAAGAAAATCATAGTACGAGATGATTCACCCTGGTATAGCACTCGAGTTAAATTTCTTAGAAGAGCTGAACGTGAATGGCGGAAAATAAAACAGACTCTACATGGTTGCAATATCTGTCAGCCAGAAGAGCTGTGGTCCACACAATCAAAGATGAAAAGAAAGTGTATTATCAGGGAAAAGTTGACTCATGTGGTAACGACCAGAGGAGGTTGGCTTCAATTGTAAACAGTTTACTTGGAAAAACAAGAGTCAGCTTAAGACCTGTACCCGATGCCGAGTTGGCTGCCAACTTTGTGGCATTTTTTGCTGGCAAGATAACTCGCATAAGACAGGAACTGGATGATGCTTCTGTTGGTGAAGAACTTTCAGTTGTACTCCAACCCCGACACATTCCTAATAATGTCCTCTCATCCTTTCACTCAGTAGAGGTGGACATGATCTCGTCCTACATAAGAAACCTCAATAAAACATTTTGCCCGTTGGATCCCATAAATGTTTCCAAGCTACCAAGAGTCTATGATCACACAGTTGAGTTTATTCCCAAAATAATTAATAAGTGCTTCTCTGAAGGTAGCTTCCCACATTCTGAAAAGCATGCACTACTCCGACCTACTCTAAAGAAACCTGGACTTGATGTTGAGAACATGTTGAACTATCGTCCTGTCTCCAACCTGTCCTTCATATCAAAGATATTAGAGCGTGCAATACTTGACCAATTACAACCACTACTTCAGCAGAATGAAACTATCCCAATTTGTCAGTCTGCTTACCGACAGCATCATTCAACTGAAACAGCATTGATTAGAGTACATAATGATCTAGTTGAGAACATTTGCAATGGTGTGGCCTCACTATTGGTCTTGCTTGATCTCTCTGCGGCCTTTGACACAGTGGATCACGAGTTGTTATTGAGTGATCTTTATGATTGTGGTGTGCGTGACTCCGCTCTCTTGCTTCTTGGGTCGTACTTGTCAGGTAGATCCCAGAGTGTGATGGTAAATCAAGTGGTCTCGGACTCGACACCCCTGCAGTATGGTGTTCCGCAGGGATCAGTTTTAGGTCCTATCCTATTTATAATTTATATCAGCAGTTTGTCTCTTCTGCTTCGTGCACATAATGTCACCTTTCACTTTTATGCAGATGACACCCAGATTTATGTGAGAATCACAAATATACAGTAGTTGATATACGGAGTACGATGGAATTGTTGATGTCTGATATCAAGAAGTGGATGAGAGCGAGAAAAATTAAACTAAATGATGGTAAAACTGATATTCTCATCATCCGAGGAAATAGAAGAGCTGATGATATAGGTGCCCTCTCCATCAATGTGGGTGGATCTCAGCTGCGACCGGCCAACTTTGTTCGAAATCTGGGTGTATATGTGAACTCCCGATTAGATTTCAAAGAGCATGTAAACCAGATAGTTAAAAGTTGTTACTTGCACATCAGAAATCTCTATTTGGTGAAGCCGTTTATAACCAGACGTTGCCTCCTGATGTTGGTTCACTCATTGGTCTTCTCTCGTGTTGATTATTGCAATGCCCTGTTGGTGGGTCTTCCAAATTATATTTTAAAGAAAGTTCAGTCCGTTCTTAACAGGGCCGCAAGACTAATTTTTGGTGTTCCACCTAGAACTCCTACTACATCTCTTCACATAGAACTGCACTGGCTGCCAGTAAGAGCAAGAATAGAATTTAAGTTGTGTTTGGTGACTTTTAAGGTTCTCAAATTTGGTGAGCCTACTGTAGGTACCTTGCGGAGATGCTCAGGCGCCCACCGGCACACCATGGTGTAGTTGTGCGTCATGACAATGACCCTTTTCGTCTTGATGAACCAAGGGCTTTCCAGCAGTCTTCTTTCTTTGAGAGGTCATTCTCCTACATGGCTCCAAGGTTGTATAACAGGTTGCCGCTGTCCATGAGACAACTGAGTTCTGTTGAATGCTTCAAGAGACAACTTAAGACTTTTCTCTTTGAGAGAAGCTATGATCTTGAGAGAGGTGTCATGACAGATGGCTATAGAGTTTAGGCTATTTTGCCACTGCTAGTGATTGTTAAATGTGTGTTGTATATAAGCCTTCTTTTGATGCATTGATTTTGTTCTTTTTTCTTTCGCTTTCCGAGCGCTAGTGAATTCTTCGGAAAAATTGGCGCTTATGAGAAATAAGTAACATGCTTATTATTATTATTATTATTATTATTTAGGTGCAATTTTAAGAGGAACCGGCCTTCGGCCAGAAATGTTTTCTACCAAAAATTTTACAAATTTATCTTGAAGGGGGGTCTACGGTGTGTTTTTCTAAGATTGATGGAGGTCTAGGGAGGAAACTAAATATATATATGAATAAATTAATTAATAGACCAAACAAACAGTCTGCCTCCCCTTAACACCCTGCTTTTTGTCATTACTGTACATTGTGTCGTCCCTGTTTTGGTTTGTTTATTTTGCAAGTTTTCCATTATAATATTATTTTTATTAATCTCACCACCACACCCCCAATGAAATTAATTAAAGTATATATGATCCACCGGGATTCGAACCGATGACAGATACTATAAATAAACCAACTCCTGTGCCTACTGGGTTTTACTACATTAAGGGGAGGCAGACCGTTTTTCTGGACCCCCCTTCTCCCTTATGTTTAGCCCCACTAGTTTTGAGATTATAAGACGTTCGGCCCATTAGTTTGGCGATTTTAAGAATTTTCGCCCCACTTCTTTATTGATATTAAGAACTTTCATGTCATTTAGGTGTCAATTATTTCCTGGCGAGCGATGACGAGTCTGTGATTCAGGAGGATTTTTTTCTACTGAAAAACGTACAAAACTATCTAAAAGGGGGATCTTAGGGGTGTTTTATTTAAGCTTGATGGAGGTCTAGAGAGGAAACAACAAATATAATATATAAATAGACCAATAAATAACCCCTACCTCTTAAGCCCACATATCCATTGCACAATTCTCATTTCAACATAAACTAGGAATATTGTCTAGTCAATAATATGCATACCGGTACTATAAATGTATAACTTTAATTCTAATATAAAACTAACAGACTATGAATTACAGTAAAACTCTGGCGATCATTATATTCTATTAAATGAAGTACAGTTGGTCAAAGTTCCAGCTGACCCACCCTCGCTCTGGGGCTCGCAGAATTATCTGGCAATACTGGTGTAGGAAGATGCGTCTTACAAAGGTTGGGATTGGTAGATCTGATTTTGGCTATACTGTATCATTGTTAGAACATATACTAAACAAGGGAAAGTAAGCCTATCTCAAATAAAAATGCATACATCGCTATGTATGATCCCGAACATTCACCCAAAGTTTGTAGATTTGCTCAAATATTCAAGTTATTATATCCACTGATTGGCAACGCATATAAAACCTGCTGGCTGCCACAACATACTTTACTCGATTTTATAAGAATACATATTTCTGTTTTATTGGTGGCTGCTTAATGAAGGAGCATTTAGTCTTCACAACGTGAACATTACATAGTCTAATTTGCAGTAATATACAGGACAGACACAGGTGACACATTAATGGCAAGTGGTATCCCTGCACCACTACACCAGTATTGCCAGCTAATTCTGCGAGCCCCAGAGCGAGGGTGGGTCAGCTGGAACTTTGACCAACTGTACATGATTTTAATTCCACCATGAGATACAAAGTAACAATAATAAATGTGCATAACTAACACAGCGATGAGATCTGCCAGGAGAGCTGCGGACGGAGGAAACTGACCCCCTCCCCTGCTGCCCTCTCACAAACGGATCTCACTATACCCTACCTCGGGGAATTGACCACTTGCGAGTTTGAGGCTATAAGGAAGTTGAAGCCGTGATCATCGATATTAAAGAGAAATGCAATAATAATGTGGATTTTCTGATGGATAAAAAGTACTGCATGATGAATTTGGTTTTATGTATTTACTGTATGTATTGTGACCGTATTTTAGTGGATAATTCTGCTAAATATTGATGGCCACAGCTCTAACTTCCTTATAGACCATAACTCGCAAGTGGTCAATTGCGGCTCTCGGGACCACCTGGATGCCGCGGGATTCCCATAAAGGGCATACTGGGGCTACTACAACATCAATACTTGGTGTGCAGTAAACTATAACTGATAAACCATCCCAAAACAAACCAACTTGTCTAACCTTCCTTAGGGACTCGGGGCTGTTTGGTCAGGCAGCCTAGGGAATGACAACAACACGACCCCAAAAATGTCAAAATAACAATAACATAATGTATGAAACTTGTGTTGTGGGTGTGGGTCTGTGAGTGAGGTAACTTGTCTAACACAACCCAAAACTGTCAAAATAACAACATAATTTATGAAACTTGTGTTGTGGCAACTTGTGGGTGTGGGTCTACTTAAATGTCCCATATAGGGTGTCCCGAAATAGATGTGCCAAATTTCAGCATTAGGTTATGAAAAATAGTCCAAGCATAAAATGTTGTTTAAGCAAAATACATTTTTTTACTTAATACAGAGAAATTGCCTGTTGAAAATGGCATTTTATTAAGTATTTCCCCATAAGGCTGGCCTACCTGTCCTATAGCTTACCACACTCCCATCTAACTCCAATTATTTTACCATGTTATTATCAAGATATTATAATTCCGTAAGCTGCAAAATTATTATAAACATTAAAATGTAAAACTTGCAAACTAAATTAGCATAAATTAAACATATTAGCTCACTTTGGACCTGCTGGAAACCATATGCCATGGAAGAGTCCATTACAGGGATGCAGTGGAGGACACTATATGAAATTTTCAATACCTCTTGAATGGTTGAGTTACAATTATTGTTATAGAACATGGCTTGGGAAACAGATTAACTTGCTCATGTAGTAATGTACACCCTATGTGGTTGATTGTGTTCTTTTTATTTATAAATTATTATTTTGCTTAAGCGTTGTTCCCACATAGCGATTTTGATTAGTTGCTTTGTCTTTTTACTGTGTTCGTCCAAGTTTTTGTTTGTTTATTATTCAAGTTTTACAATTTAATGTCTATTTTGGGACACCCTGTATATGTAACTGTAAGGTGTTCAGAAATATGTGTGTGAGCTAACTGAAGTACCGTATATGTATAGTACCGGTTATCTTGTTTTTGCTTATAATGCAGTGTATTTGAAGGTAGCAGCCACATCCTTCATTCCACCTTATTACTGGTGAGGCCGGCAGCTCGTGCCCCCAACCTCAAAACCATGCCCAGGCTGTAACAGATAAATGATTATTAGTAAAGTAATAGCTAGGGGCGTACGCTAAACCTACATGTTGCTCAGGCGCTAATCTCCGTGTGTTTTCCCTTTGTACCCTGCATTTGGTGAGTTACATAGGTATGTAAGTATATACAGTAGGTATGTATGTATGTATATACTCTGGCATCTTCTCCAGTTTTCCTTCTTTTTTTTTTCTATGGGGGTGGCCGACTCGAGACAGAGCCCGAACAGGGACATCACGATACATCAGAAAAACAAAACAAAACAGAACACAAAATCACAGACATCTAGGTCATCCAGGAGAAATACCCAGAGACCCAGGCCTATTTGGGGTCCCCAGCAAAAGATTCCCAGGTCCCAGATCCCCCAGAGAGGCGCCGATTTCTGCAGGCAGACCCGCAGCGAAGCTGGACCACTACAAGCCCGCCCACCATGCTTCCAAGCGCACCCTTCATTACCACCGGCTCCCCGGGCCAGGCGCCTGATGGACTACTATCTAGTTCAACTGGCACATGACCCTCTCTCCCAGAAATACTGTAATGACTAATAAAATAGAGGAAAATAAAAAATAAAAAATAGGAAAAGTGGGGATTGGGCCTGAGCATATAGATAGATAGATAGATAGGGGGATTACGATAAATCTATACATTGCCCTGGCGGCGTTCTAGGCAGCCCTGTTAAGAGCTGCCTCAGAACCTGACAAGTGAGCCAGCTCTTAACAGGGCTGTCTGGAACGCTGCCATTAGGACGTGAGACCAGAACCGCATTTTGTGTGGAGCACTCGGTCTTTAAATTTGTGTATGTATATGTATGTATGGCACTCATCTCTTTCCCTTTGTGTATGTATATGTATGTATGACACTCATCTCTTTCCCTTTGTGTATGTATATGTATGTATGGCACTCATCTCTTTCCCTTTGTGTATGTATATGTATGTATGGCACTCATCTCTTTCCCTTTGTGTATGTATATGTATGTATGGCACTCATCTCTTTCCCTTTGTGTATGTATATGTATGTATGGCACTCATCTCTTTCCCTTTGTGTATGTATATGTATGTATGGCACTCATCTCTTTCCCTTTGTGTATGTATATGTATGTATGGCACTCATCTCTTTCCCTTTGGAGCCTGTGGTGGGTCAGTTACATAACCTATACCCTGTTCATTATAGGTAGGTCAGAAATAGTGACTCCTAACCTCTGTAACTCAAAAAAGGGCTAAAGCAAATGGGCTGGAAATTTCCACATCTATTTGGCTGGCACTTCCCAAATGTTAGAAATATTAGCTTGATTACTCTAGTGAACAGGGTATAAATTAACCACTGCGTAAAATTTGGCTACCTCATCTTACTTGACATTCTGTTCTCGTACCAACAACCGATCAAAACCGAGTCCTTTTATTTTGTCTTAATTATTGTACAGTACTGTATATGCTAATTAGATTATGGTTTATAGTTATTATTATGTCTTTGAAAGTGATCAAATGGTCATAACAATACAATTTTGTTAATTTTCCTGTATTCCTTCTCACATTAATTCCATTCTTTACCCATTCAGAACCAGTGACATCTTTTTCATTATATTCTGGCAACTATTAGAGGATGCGCTATTTACCACTAGGGTGGGTGCCCTGATGTATCAGGGAATTCAGTGAACAGTTGCGTCTGCACACTGGCTGGCCCGAGACTCAACCCCTCGCGGTTTGCGCAGTTGATATTTTTCTATAATTTGTTTTATACATTTATCTTAAATGTCTTGGGGGTATTTTTTTTCAAGCTTTGGTCTTGAAGGGTATTTTTACAAGCTTGATAGAGGTTTAGAGAAGAAACTAAAACAAATATAATAAAAATATAATTATACCGGGTAAATAAATAAATATAAATCACCCCTTTCGGTCAATTTTGGAAGAAGGTATGGAATTATAATATTAAACTTGCAAAATAAACCAAAATTGGGAAGACACACTATAAAGTCAAAAGAACTTATGAAAATCGCAATATGGAAATAACGCTTTAAGAAAATACATACATTTGAAATAAAAAAACACAAAACCACCACATAGGGTGTACACAACTACATGAGCAAGTTAATCTGTTTCCCAAGCAAACTAATCGCACATATAACAACGCACTATCGTCACGTTCAAAGAACTAGTCAATTTGGAAAGTCTGGGACATTCTGGTAAATTTTACGCATGAATAAAGAAACTACAACTTATGTCAACATTTTCTATTCATAGGTCCTCATTTAATTAACCCTCGGTTCCCGGATGACCTCTTGTACGCCCATAAAAAAGCATGTAACAGGTACCCGGAAGGCCTCTTATGCACCCATGACGTCACAGCCTGTGAGCTTGCTGTGCGAGGCGTCGGTCCGACGCATGTAAACAACAGCCGGCTGGACCGACGCTCCGCATCTCCGGCCACAAGAAGGAGAGCGTCGCTTGTTCTTGTGTGCCTGTATGTTGTTGTTCAGTATCGAAAAGTGGTGTAAAGTGGCTGGTTTGGCCATAAAGTTATCTCCAATGAAATCATCATCACAGCTCACCCAGTTGACTTAGAGAGCTCTACTTAATGCCATTTTACAGGTAAATAACACAGCTACGCTTGGGGATGCGCGGGAATGCGGGAAGCAGTCTGATTAACGAATATACGGTAGCCTAGCCTAGACGTTTTTCGGCCAAAACACCCGGGTTTCGAGGAATATATATATAATACATAACCGGGGCTGGAGGGTTAATTCTGTTACTGTCTTGATAGCGTAATGCATATATGCGCAAAATTTTGGTGTGAGTATCCTTGGTTCGAGTCCTTGGAGTGCCACATGTATTTGATGATTTAATTACAGTAATTGAGTTTAGAAGTTGTTGTTGTTGTTGTTGTTGTTGTTCCCTAAGCTGCCTGGCCGAACAGCCCCGAGTCCCTGAGAAAGGCCATGGCCACGATCGGGCTTTCCCACAGAGCTCTCATTGAGTGTAGATTGTGTGAAATGCAGTCTTCTATGATGTGTTTAATGGTATGGGGTGCTGTGTTACATCCCGGGCAGGCGTCGACAACGGAGTCATCCAGTCTCTTCTGATAGCTCAGGAGAGCTGGATGGTGTCCGCATCTCAGCCTGGCCAGGTAGACTCTGTCCTCGCGAGGAAGGGAGGATTCGGAAGGATGGATTTCGGGAGGTCGTGCATGCAGCTGCGTGTTGTCTGTGAGTGAGTGGATGGATCGGCGAGAGATATGAGTATGGATGTGCTTCTGGAAGTTGGTTCGGGGTGGGCAGGGAGGGAGAGAGGACAATAATTGTGTGTGATACCGTGTGCTGGGTGTTGTTTTGATATTTCTTGGTGTCTGTGGGTGTGTTGCCATGTAGTTTAGTGGGTGGTCTTGGTTCGTGGAGGCTGCTGCCAGGAATTGAGTGCCTCTTATGTCCAGATGGTCTTTGACTTTGAGGATTTTGGTTTCTTGATGTAGGTGATCTGTGGGTGCAGTAGCTGTGCAGCCTGTAATGATCTTCAGGGCTTTGTTTTGAATAGTCTGTAAGGTCTTATGATGTGTTTCAGCTAGGTTAGAAGCCCAGGCTGGGCTTGCGTATTCCATCACTGATCTTATGTATTGTTTATATACTGTGGTGGTAGTTTCTTTGTTGTGTCCAAATTTTGTGTGAGCAAGTGACCTGAGGGCGTTAAGTCTGGGTGTCAGTTTCTTTTTAATGTTTGTGGTGTGCTGTTTGAATGTCATATGAGTATCATATGTTACTCCTAGGATTTTGGGTGTGTGTGTATGTGTTAGGAGTGTGTTGTTTATGGTGAGTTGAGGGATGTATTCGTGTTCTCCTGTCCAACTTGTGAGCAGGGTTGCGGTGGATTTGGCTGGGGCTAGATTAAGTCTGTTTGTAGTGCACCAGCCATGTAGTGTGTTGAGATAGGGTTGAAGGAGATCTGTTGCTCTTTTTGGGTCATGGTGTGTGCATGTGAGTGTTATGTCATCTGCATAGGAGGCTAAGTTTATTTGGGGCGTATTGGGTGTAGTTATATCGTGCATGTACAGATTGAAGAGTGCGGGCGATAGGACGGATCCTTGTGGGACTCCGTTTGGAAAGTTTCTGATTTTAGATGACTGACCGGCAAAAGATACGTGTGCACATCTGCCTGCTAGGAAGTTGGCCAGCCACCGTTTTGTGTTGTTGTGCATGTTTGTGTTGTAGATTTTGTTTGTTAGGTTGTGGCGGGGGATGGCATCGAAGGCTTTACTAATGTCGAGTGTGGCTAATAGTGATCTGTGTGGTGGTCTAGCTGAATTGATGCCGTCGAAAGCTCTTTGTGTAAGGTCTGTGAGAAGAGTGTTTGTGGAGTGCAGTGGCCTAAAGCCATGTGTGTTGGAGCTAGGGGTAGGTCAGGTGTAATTAGTTGTAATACTAGGCGTTCCATGACTTTGGAGGGGGAGCAAAGGAGTGTGATGGGGCGGTGCGAGGAGGGTAGCGTGGGGTCTTTGTTGGGTTTAGGGAATGTGATGATGATACCATGCTTCCAAATGTCTGGTATTGTGTTGTGTGAATAGCTGTAGTTTGATATGTTAGTGAGTGCTTGTATGCCTTGTGGTCCCAGGTGTCTGAGGTGTATGTTGCTTATGTTGTCTAGGCCACAGGCGGGGGAGTGCTTGAGATTGTTGATGATATGCTTTGTCTGGTGATTGGTGAAGGGTGTATAGTCAGGGTCTGTGGGGAATTGTCTCTTACGTCGGATGACACGTCGGTCGTCTTTGTGAGGTTTTAGGTGGCTGACATGTGAAAAGTGATTGATGAGAGTGTTTGCTTGTTGTTTACATGAAGGAGTAGAGTCTGTTGTTGTGATTGCAGCATGTGATTGTGTTGTGTTGCTGTTGGAAAGTGTGATGCTGTTTAGTGTTTTGTAGAGTTTTTTGGGGTTTGTTTTGTGATCAAGTGTTTGTAGGAAGTTATTCCAATTTAGTTTTTGTTGTTCTTGTATTTTGTTGTTAGTTTGGGTGTTGAGTGCTTGAATTTGTTGTGTGATGTCTTGTGTGTGGGGTGCTGGGGAGTGTTTCAGTATGTCGCGTTGTCTGATGAGGTTTTAAATTTCTGGTGTGAAGTTGGGGTTGTGTCTTTTTCTGTTACCTCTTGGAATGTGTTTCTTGTCAGCGTTTTGGATAGTTTTATTGAGTATGTGTACAGCATTGTTGATGTTAGTGATGGGTGTACTGTTTAGAGTTGTGAAGTGTTGTTCGGTTTCATTTTAGAAGTAAAGTTGGTTGGTGAAAAAATATAATTATTAACAATTCAGGTAATCCTTATAACAAGTAACAATCATAGGCCTCCTGGTTGGGAGGAGGGGCGTCGACTGACTGGGGACAGAGGTGCATGGGGGCGGATCGTTCGTGGCCACCCCTTCGGGGATCACGGCGTCAGGCGATAGATAGGCCTTCTTCAAACCACATCTAATCCATTAGACTAAATTTCAAAAGTATTTAAGCAATTTTCATCAACCTCATCATCAACTATTAGACCATTATATTCAGCATAGTTAGGACGTCTATCTATCTATCTATTGCCCGACGCCGTGATCCCCGAAGGGGTGGCCACGAACGAACCGCCCCCATGCACCTCTGTCCCCAGTCAGTCGACGCCCCTCCTCCCAACCAGCACCGCCTTCATTCATGTAGTTCCTCACTCCATCCTTCCACCTCATATTCGGTCTACCTCTCCCCCTCTGTCCCTCCACCTCGCTCTCGTACACCCTCTTAGTCATTCTCTCGCTTTCCATACGTTCCATATGGCCGAACCATCTCAAGTTGTTCCTTTTCACACTTTCCAGCACATCTACCTCCACACCACACCTCCTTCTTACTTCCTCATTAGTCTGTCTATCCCTCCATGTAATTCCGCACGCACTCCTTAAGTAATTCATTTCCACTGCTCTCACTCTTGGTCTGAGTCTCTCAACCAACGTCCATGCTTCGCTTCCGTAAGTCAGTGTCGGGATTACCACACTGTCATGCAAGGACTTCTTCACTTCCATACTGACCACCCTATTTCTTGTTACTGCTTTTAGCGTTCCTACAACCCTCTTCCCCTGTTGTACCCTCTCCCGCACCTCTTCATCCATAGTCCCATCTTTACTCAACACACTGCCCAGATACTTAAAAGAGTTGACGATCTCCATAGCCTGACCGTTCAGCTTCACCTCACACTCTGTGACTTCACCCCTTTCGAAGACCATAACCTTGCTCTTCCCCGTATTTACCTTCAAATTCCGTTTTTCGCACACTGTTCCAAACTCATTTACCAGACCCTGCAACTCCCATTCATTATCACTCATCAGAACTGTATCATCCGCAAACAGCAGTATAGGTAGCTTCCACTCAATTCCCTCCCTTTTCAGCGATACACCAACATCCACTGCTCTTGATAGTATTTCTTTCATAACTCCATCCATATATACAGTAAACAACCACGGGGACATCACACACCTCTGTTTCAAACCAACATTCAGGTCAAAGAACTCGCTCTGCTCACTCTCCACACGTACTGCCGCCTTTGCACCCTCATACATGCTCTTCACTGCTTTCAGCAACTTGCCCTCTACTCCGTATATTCTAAGTACTTTCCACAAACCTTCTCTATCCACTCTGTCATAGGCCTTCTCCAAGTCCATAAAGGCAACATACACCTTTTGTTTCTTCTCCAGATACTTCTCCACAACACAATTCAGGGTAAAAATCTGATCTACACATCCTCTTCCCTTCCTAAAACCTCCCTGCTCGTCGCCTATCCATTTCTCCGTTCTCACTCTCACTCTCTCAATCACTACCCTACTGTATACCTTCCCTACTACGCTTAGAAGACATATTCCTCGGTGGTTACCACACACTCCTCTTTCCCCTTTGCCCTTATATAGGGGGACTATTATGCCAGTCTTCCAGTCATCGGGTGCACTCCCCTTCTCCCATGCTAGTTTGCACATTTTCCATACCCATTCTATCACTATCTCACCACCATACCTCAACATTTCCCCACACACTCCATCTGTTCCTGGTGCTTTCCCCAACTTCACTCTTTTCATGGCTTCCCACACTTCTGACCTCCTGATCCCCACCTCCTCCTCCACTACTTCTCTTCTTCTCCCTCCCATACCATATCCAGCTATGTTTGCTGGCTCTTCATTCCTTTCATTTAGCAACTCACTGAAGTACTCCCTCCATCTTTCGACTCTCTCTTGCTTCTCGGCTAGCATTCTCCCATTCTTATCTTTCACACCCTTACTGTTTCCCTTGCTACCTTCCCTAACTTTCTTGACTTCTTTCCAGAACAGTTTCTTACTCTCCCTCCATTTTACACTCAGATTCCTTCCAAATTCCTCATCTACTCTTCTCTTACTTTCCTTCACTACTCTCTTCACCACCCTCTCACTCTCCACGCACTCCACGTACCTCCAGTTAGGACGTCTACCGATTAATTGGCTACAGACTATCTCAATTAATCCTTTTAGCTACCATATTTCCTTCCTAAGCTCCATAAAATTATTTAAATACAGCTTAAATCAAATCAAAACCGACATCACCGGTACTGAAAGGGTTAAAACCAAATTGCCCTGGTTTGCCACCCTTCCAACAACAATAGTTTCCTTTACATTTCACAGTGGCATGTAATTCCTTGATTATTACCACCAGTCCCCCTGTCCCTATCACTGAATAGAGTAAAGGCCCTCATAAACGAGGGAGATACGAGGTTCGGGCAGAAAAAAGCTTGTAAACGGGCAGTTTTCCAACACAATGATGGCTTTGATGGATGGGCTGTGAGCTGCAAGATGGCCGACCAAAACAAGAATCAGGATGATCTAGATAGATAGATAGATCATTACCACCAGGCCCACTGTTCCTATCACTGAATGGACTAAAGGCCCTAATAAACGCAGGAGATACGAGGCTCGGGCAGAAAAAAGCTTTTAAATACGTATTTTTCCAACACAATGGTGGCTTTGGTGGGTGGGCTGCGAGTTGCAAGATGGCCGACCAGAACAATAATCGGGATGCGCATCTGCCCGCCTGATTCAAATTCGTGAATAGCTGGTATTTTGCGGGTTTTTTGCGCGGATAACGAGTAATGGGATAAATAAGGTTGTCCACGGATAACGAGTTTTGCGAAATACTGTACAGTACTTGGAGCGCAGATAGCGGGAGTGCACTGTATTACCTACTAACTGGACCAACGTGTACATAAAGGCTTGTCAAGTTGTCTACCCTATATGAAAGTCTATAATCTAGTTTTTTTTCTCATAGCGGAAGAAGCATTGTGGCACGGACAATACCAATGTGCTAGTCTGGACAAAGTAACCTGGTGGCATATTTATCGGCCATCCATTAGCAGGGGTTTCTCAGGGGGAAGCAAGGTGCTGGAGATGATGATATACATACATACACTTTAACCCTCGTGGCCCGGGTTGGTCCTCCAAAGGACGGAGGTCGTATCCGGGCGATCTGGCCAAAAAACGTCTAGGCCTAGGCTACCGTTTTTGTTTTTATTTTAACTGCTAGAAATTTCCCACGCATCTATAAACGTAGTGCGGTTTTCAATCTGTAGACTGGCATTGAGTAGAGCTCTGTAAGTCAACTGGTTCAGTTGTGATGACGATTTCAGTGGAGCGAATTTTTCCGCGATGTTGACAATATCGGAGCTTTTCAGACACTAATTTCGTCTTACGTCACAACAATAACATTGATCCGACGTCTCCTTCTTGTTTTCGGAGGTGCGGTGACGCAACGATCGACTTTGTTTACATGCGTCGGACGCACGGCGTTCAGACCAAGCTGAATAGGCTTGAAAGCTTACTATCTGTTGAAAGGACACCCGGGCTGCTGCCCAATTTCCGCGGTGTCCTTTCACAACGACAGCCGGGCTGGAAGGGTTAAAGGCTGAGTAACCCTTAGAAAATCTGGGTTTATTCCTATGAACTAATTATAGCATTCCAGATATTATATATATTATAGTGAAACAGGGCTGTAATTTTATATTAAATTTAAACAAGTAGGTAGGCCTATTACATAAAGATGGACTGACCTCATGACGGCAATAAGTCCCGGTGGCATGAACTTCCCGGAGTTAAGGAACCTCATGCCCATTACACCCCCGAGGACGGTGCTGGTGCCCAAGGTCAGGTAGTAGTTGGCAGGGTTAGCGCTCAGCTGGTACGCCCCCACACCGAGTAGTGAACCAAACAGTAGGCCCGCACCCAGCGATGGTACACTGCCTGCAATACCAATAGTTCAGTTAACAGATGTTGTAGTAATAGTAGCACTGCTGGTAGTTAATAAAGGTAGTGGGGATCATAGTCAAGTTAATTGTAGGACACTTTACTATACTGTAGTACTGTACAAGGGCACCCATTAAAGTACGTGTAGGGCGCACATGTCATAGGGGTGGAGGGTGGCGAGCCCGCTTCGGACCTAGTCAGCTGGGCCGGCTGTATGTCTACCCCCACCCCCCTCTTGCAGCAATTATTTTAGTTTTGATAAATTTTAGGTGCACTCTAAAGCTATCTGTACAGTTATATTAAGGTACAAAATACAAAAGTATACATTAAATAATAAATATGCTATTTCTCAAATCTATATACTGTAATCTATACAGCTGAAACATTTTATAAATTGCTATATGACTTATCATATTCACACTTTCTAACTTTACAAAACTTAAAACGACAACAGTTGATGAAGAGTACAATTCTAATGCAATTTGTCTGTGTCCACTACCATCAAAGGACTACAAAAATAGTATTTTTGTTTTGCAGATGCCGTAATTCCCGGGAAGGGGTGGCCATGCACCTCAGGCGTTTGTCACGAATCGCTAGGTCAAGTTGCCCGGGCTTGACATCTACCAAATTTGTTTTGACAGTGCGGGCTCGACCCGCCAACCCTTTGATCAGCAGCCGACGCACTACTGACTATGCATTGTCTACAGTACTGTACAGTAATGTCATGGTGAATATACTGTACAACAGTGCAAGTGCGCTTAG
>JBAKBP010015926.1:0-53569 GCA_037953745.1 Lithodes maja
CCGCTCCAAGACTCCCTGACTCTCGGGATGGTAGGCTGACGACACTACAGAACATATACCGTGCAACTGAAGGGTTTGCTTGAACAATTTGGATGTAAAATTGCTCCCCTGGTCTGACTGCACCTCACGTGGAAATCCATAACGGGAACAGAACAATAATAAGTTTTTAACAACTGCCTTTGCCGAGCCGTTTCTCATGGGGTATGCGTCCGGGTATCTCGTAGCCACATCCATGATTGTCAACAGGAATTTATTGCCACTACTAGTAGGCGGGAAAGGGCCAACCAAATCTACTACAACTTTGCTGAACGGAGGCCCGGTGACAGGTATGGGAAACAAAGGTGCCTTCGGGATTGTCTGGTTAGGCTTCCCCGTTGTCTGGCAGGTCGCACACCCAGCCACCCATGCACAGACATCAGCCTTGACCCCAGGCCACCAGAAAACCCTGCCCAATGCCGCCAATGTTTTTGTTACCCCCAAATGACCCGCCACCGGCACATCATGCGCCAGACACAATAAGGACTCTCTATACTTATTTGGAACAACCACCTGGTCTACTACCCTCGCACCGCCCTCCCACTTCGATTTGGGGTCTAGAAATCTGCGGTACAATATCCTGTTGAGCCTAAAGAAATCTCCCGGCTTCGCATCCCCATCTTCCTCCAACTCTATGGCACCATTGCTATAACGAGCTAGGCTAGCGTCTTGCAGCTGCTGCTCACTAATGTCCCTGGGCGTCAATGCATCAAGATGGTTTTGTAATAAGACATTACCCCGGCTAGTAGGCTCTACTGCCTTAGTGGCTCTCGCTACAGCTCTTGCCTCACGCGAAGTCTTACCCAACTCTGCCTTGTTACACACCATATCTGGGCCAGAGTCAACTCCCGTGTTTATTATAGGTCCAAGTACCGAATCACCGAGAAGTGCAGCAGAATCAATGTCCCTTTTCCTGCCCTTAGCAACCTTCTCCTGATCCTTCCTCCACTGTCCCCGAGGTTGAGTGCTAGGCTGTGCAGGAGCCGCAGAGCGAGATCGGGTTACCACACAGGCCATCTCATCCTGTTGGCACCTCCCAACCCATTCCCGATTCTCACCATCCACGTCGGCCGCCCTCTCGGCAACGACTAAGGGTGGAGTCCCGGAAGTGGGCACCGCAAAGTCGTTGCCGAGAAGAAGGTCGACGCCCTCAACTGGCAAACACTCAACGATCCCTACATCCAGCTCCCTGCACACCTCTCCCACTCTCAACTCCAACCTCACAAGTGGGTATGACCTCGTAGCATTTATACCCTGCACCACAACAACTCTGGCCGCATTTATCGGTTTCCCTGTGAAGTTCCTCAACAAAGTTTGCGAAGCCCCCGTATCCCTCAGCAAGTCAACCCTCCGTAGTTCACTCCCCCAGCTCACAAACCCGTGTCCCCGATGGCTACAGAAAGTGTCCCGGACAGGTGTCGAGCCTTCCGTACGCTTCTTTACCGCGTGTGCCTCAGCTGCTGACAACCTACCCCGGGCAGTTGCTGCAGCCTTCAGAGACACACCGATACTGTGAACCAATGACACCGGCTTAGCGGGAGTGTTACTAGGGCACTCACGTGAATAATGGCCTAGCTTCTGACATTTGTAACATTTCACATCCCCAATGGGCTTCTTCCCTTGTGCGGGCGAAGAAGGGGCCTGACCTTTAGTAAACGGGAGAGGCTTGTGTTTGTAGGTGTTATTAGGTGCAATGCATTTAGTGTGGTTATGTGTGTCATAGGATTTGTTATTATCGAAAACTCTGGTGGGTGGGGTATAGCGCCCCTTCTGCCCTGACTCAGCCCTCTGAGCGGCACCGCAACCACGAATCAATGATAATCTGAGGTCTGCCATCTTGGCAGCCTCCTCTACTGTCTTGGGACATTTTTCCTTAATGTTCAGCGTTAGATCGGTTCCAGTACATTTGTAAAACTGTTCCAGATAGAAAAGTTGCTTAATTTCCTCAGCCGACTCTGCGTGCTCGGACCGAAACCAGTTATTACATGCATCTGTTAAGTCCCGTGCGTGCTCCATAAAACTGACGTCGCTCTTCTTATTCACACCACGGAACTTCAATCTATAAGTTTCGGGTTGCAGTTCGTAGGCCCGGAGCACAGCCTCCTTCACCAGTCCATACACTACACTCTCGTCCAGTGACAGTGCATCGTAGGCTTTCAACCCCTTACCCACTAGACGTGATGAAACTAATGCTGCCCATTTAACCTCCGGCCAGTCATACTCACGACACTTCTTTTCGAAACGAGCAAAAAACTCAGTCACTGCTGTCTCATCAAATGCGGGTACTAACTTAATTAAATGCGAAAGTGAGTCTGTAACCCAGTGCCCACCACCGAGATGACGCCCCGTGGTCTCTACTCTAGACTTCTCGACATCCATTTCAGCCTGGTACCTGGTTGCATCCTGATTGGCTTTGATTCTAGCAACCTCTATGCGTTCTATACTAGCCTGTTGTATCTGAGTCTCCTGCAGCTTAAACTTAGCTAGTTCTAGCTGAAATAACATCTCAGGAGACAGGCCTGGGGGGGGAGAGCACAAAATGGGGGATCCACACCGAGACGTGTTTACGGGTAAGCCAGCTTGCCCTTGAGAACCCTCCTGCTGCATCGTGCTAAGACTCGCTGGCTGAGGGCCCAGCTCAGGGGTAGAGTGGAATGGAGGCTTGGAGGGAACCCCCCAAGACCCCACTCCACCCACCGCCCCATCGCCATCACCCAACAAACATGCCACCAAATTCTTCTTGGGCCAACTGTCAGGACAGTCCCGCCCCAAAACCGTGGCTAAACAGCGAAGACCGTAACAATCAATAGCCTGCAGGCGCTGTTCGGTCAAAGGTGTCTGCAAAAATGCCCGGGCATCCCTCTCTCCACTTATAACACTCCCCTCCCTAAACATCTGTTGTACTTGCTGGTTACTAGGCTGTACCGTGTTATCCTCCCCCGTAAATGATGAGTCATTAGACATAGTGCTGGTTATACAATTGCTGTTCATAAAAAAAAAAGAAGTGCTTATTACTAATTGCAGTCTCGACTCACAAAATGTTAAAGATGCTTGAATGACTCTACTCTAGACACCCCCAACGAAACAATCTGCAAGTCCACCAATACAATAATGACACAATAAAAATTCCTCCAATATGCAAGAAAATTCTAGCCAGCTCTACTAGGTAGCATAGAATAGTTCTCCAAAAAACATGTGATAGGATACTACTGAATCTTGTGCAAGGTCGCCATTTTGTTACGGCTGGATCGGCAATACATATTCGGGATTCTTGATCGTAGGACAGAAATGGCTTATGTGACAACGACACGCTCGATTCCAGTCCCAAATACTATATGCTCCAGACAACAAAAGCACCAACGCCCTACAGAGTTATCGTCTATGGTAACGAGGTACCTTAACTCGGCGAAAGTGTACAACAGGGGTAGGCTATGAGGCTAAACTCCCTCAGACATTTATAGGTTACGTTATTACTAAAGAAATGCAATACTCAAGAAACTACGTTAATATTAAGCCTCTAATAATGTAGAATAGAAGCAGGCTAAAGGTATGACAGTGAAATGCTAAATGACAAATGTACACGCCTACTTGAAAGCGCGTGCACTAGAATAACTGTCCCCTACTAACATGCACTAGCATGTAGCATACAAGATGTTCATGATCCAGTAGATACCTAATAATACACATGGAAGGAACATAAATAGTAGTCACTTATTATAAGAATGAATCTATACTTGGAATAACTAAAAGGTTGCAGGCAACAGTACTGCGCCGGTAGCCTACTACCGCATAGGCTACTTCGCTTCTCTCACTCTGTCTCCCCTCTGAGTCCGTATGCGCCCTACGCAATAGAACTCCGGAAACAGCAGCAAAACGACAGTGCAGTTAATTGATACATGAAAGTATTAATAGTGTTGTCTAGTGTGTGAGTAATGTGTATTGTAAAGTGTTACATACATAAACTTAAAGAGAGCTGCAATGCATAGTAAAATAAAGATATCACCCACTCATCATCCCCATGTGTTCTAGCTAGCAGGCCAAGTCACAGGAACAACGAGTCCCAGCACCGAAAGCGAGAACCCAGGAAAAGACTGCAGAGAACACAAGGACAGATAAATTACGTTACTCTACTATACCGGCACTACGAGCGAGCTGTAGTCTCTGGTACTACACTCGCTCCTGGCTCGGTAGGCAAATCAAGGCTAAGTCCTCACCCCTCTACAGACAACTCCTGGGCATGGTCGGGCTCTTACACATGGCACTAGTCTAGTCACAAATTGGATGATGAGCTGGGCATATAACTCGTGAACATGTAGAACGTTCACCAACTATCCTCATCAAGAAGATCGCTGTTCACATTAACCCCTTAAATCTAATACATGTAAATATATGCTTGTCCTAAGAGTAATACGAGAGGTGAGTGCTGAAACTCCTTTAGGACCTCAAGGGAAGGGTATGCATTTAAATAGAGAGAAGAATGAAATGAGAGTAATGTCGTCAGAGAGAAAGAGTGCAACCGTGAGAAATTGGGAGAGAGGGCAAGGGATGTTAGAGTCTCAAAGGTTCTAGGCAACCTGGTCATAGAGCACACAGCGAGCCTCCAGGCAATGTGCTGTACGACAACATGGGCAGCCCAGACAGCATAGGCAGGCGGCAATGTACTACCAACCCTGTCGCACCTAGCTATAAGCGCAGGGCTGCCAACCGGTCCATACGTCTGGCAACCACCCCCCCCCGGCAGCGTGGCGCACCGCTACCCTCTCGCTCTGAAGTCTAACTCACTCTCTCTCTCTGAATTCCCACTGTCTTATCTATCAACTTCTCTATTGATACTACATATTAAATGGAAGGTCTCGACATGGCTTAAAACAAAACCCACCACTGGTTAGCAAATGACGAGACCTTTGCAGAGATACAAAGAACATAGTTATACGTTGTCACACTCAATATAAGCAGCCAGCATGGTACAACGTGGTACCGTGGTGGTACAGTGGAGTACCAAGGAGTACAATCAGGTTACGTTGCCACGCACTGGGTGCGTCACACTACGATGCGTTACCTTTGGAGTTATGTATTGTGTACGAGGATCTCAAGGAGGCTGTCCTGAGGGCTTACGAATTGCAACCAGAAACGTACCGTTTGAAGTTCCGGGGTGTAACTAAGGGAAGAGATAGCACCTTTTTGGAACACGCCCGGGACTTGTCCGATGCTATGGGGAACTGGCTCCGATCTGAGAAGGTCACAACATTTGATGAAATTAAGCAGTTAATGATGTTGGAGCAGTTCTTTAAGAGTACGGGCGGTGATCTAACTTTGAACTTGAAGGAGAAAAACCCAAGAACTCTAGTCGAAGCAGCAGAAATGGCTGATCGACGGCTGTCGTTGATTCGGGGTTGCGGGTCCTCACAGAGGTACGATGTAAGTGCTAAGGACCGTTATCCTCCCCCTCCCCGTAACAATGACACATTTATACAGAAGAGCCATGAAACTAAAACTGAATCCAAACCTTACACCACACCGTATGTGAAAAGTCAGGGGCCTTTTACATCACAGTATAAGCCGAAACCGAAATTTATGTGTTTTAGTTGCCACCAGGAGGGTCATAAGGCAAATGAGTGCCCTAGTCGACCTCCTCCGGCAGCCGTGTCTTTTGCTTACGGCATTGGAGTGTTCAAGAGGACATCGGAGTTTGTTAGAGGCATTTCTTCCGAGGTAAATACACTGCCAGTGCAGAAGGATCCGGAAGGCTTATTCCCTGTCCGTGATGCCTTTAGTGACCACAGGGGACTCGGTTGTGTGGAGTGGGGAGGTAGAAGACATGAGGTGAGAATTTTGCGTGACACTGGGGCATCGCAAACACTGTTGAGAAATTTCACTGGTAAACCTGTCAATACGGCGCGGGTGGTTGTGGTTCAGGGAGTTAATGCGACAAGGTCATACCCGCTTGTGAGAATGAAGGTGGAAGTTGATGGTGTGACTCGTGACCTGGATGTGGGAATTGTGGAGAAGTTGCCTGTTGGGGGCGTCGACCTCCTTCTCGGCAACGACTTTGCGGGACCTACTTCTGAGGCTCCACCCTTGGTCGTTGCCGAGAGGCCGGCCGACGTGAGTAGGGAGGAGCAGGAGTGGGTTGAGAAGTGTCCGGTGCAGCCTATGGCGTGTGTTATCACCGGAGATCCTGCATCCAGGGAGTCACATTCTGGTCAACAGTCTTTAGATCAGCGGAGGAAGGGTACCGAGAAGGGGTTGAAAGTTGATGCGGTTGAGAGTTTAGTGTCAACGGACCTTCTCGGGGACTCAGTATTAGGACCACATTTCGAGTCTGGAGAAGACCCAGTAACTGTTCCTGAAGGGGCAGAGGATGGGCTTAAAAAGACGAAAGAGTTGAAGGAGGACAGTGATGCACAGTCGGGAGATGTAGCAACAAGGTACCCTGACGCGTACCCTATGAGAAATGGGTCGGCGAAGACAGTGGTCCGAAGCTTGCTAGTGTATTTTTCCCGGTATGGTTACCCGCAGGGGCTTCAGTCAGTCCAGGGACCCAACTTCACTTCTAGCCTCTTTGTACAAGCAAATGCCGCAGCATGGGATTGTTGGGGTTGTGTCATCTGCGTATCATCCGGAGAGCCAGGGTGTGTTAGAGCGATGGCACTCAGCCTTGAAATCTGTGCTTCGTTGTTGTTGCTTTGAGAGTGGGAGGGATTGGGATCTTGGCCTGCCATGTGTTTTGTTTGCTGTGTGGGAGGTACCTGGGGAGATTTTGGGATTCAGCCCTAATGAGCTCGTCTTTGGACACCGTGTCAGAGGGCCTCTCCATATGGTTGAAGAAGTATGGGAGGGCGCAGAAAAACCTTGTTCTATGCTCAAGTGTGTCCTCAACAGTCGAGAACGGATGTTGCGCAGTCTGGAGTTGGCTGGCCGTAATTTGACTAGCTCTCAGGCCCTCATGAAGGACAGGTACGACCTCAAGGTTGAACTCAGGGAGTTTCACGTGGGTCAGGAGGTGTTGATTCTACTGCCCCTTGTAGGTCACCCCTTATCCGCGAAGTACACTGGTCCTTATAGGGTGGTGGAGGAGCTATCGGACCTGGTTTACTTGGTAGCCACTCCAGACAGACGGAAGCGCAATCAGTTATGTCATGTTTATCCCATGAAGGAGTATGGGAGGCACCCCCCTGAGCCTCTCACTGTGCCTGTGAGGACGTTTAGCAGTCAAGGTGGAGAAGGAGAACGGGACAGTCAAGCTCAGGTGGAGGATAACTGGAAGGATAAGAAGTTCAAATGGGCGCCTGAGTGTGAGAAGGTGTTTAGAGAAGTAAAACACCTGCTGTGCACTCACCCGATCCTCAGGGCCCCTGACTTTAGCCTACCTTTCCAACTAGCAAAGGAGGCTAGTGGTGTGGGGCCTGGTGCCGTCCTTGTGGAAAAGGACGATGATGGGCTGGAGCATCCTGTTAGTTTCTGCTCGGAGAAGTACAATTCGGCCCAGGGGAGCTGCTCTGTTGTCGAGGAGGAGCTGCTGGCGGTTGTACTTGCTCTGAGGCATTTCGAGGTCTGTGTTCCAGCCTATGGTCCGGTCGTTGTAGTTTACCCAGATCATCACCCTCTCAAGTTCTTGGACCAGTTTCACAATCGGAATATGAGGCTGACCAGGTGGTCACTAAGGTTATTGGTATATAACCTGGACATACGCCATATTGCCGGTTGTGACAACGTGGTTGCAGATGGTCGTTCAAGGGTAGATGATCCTGGGTAGATTGACACACGGGTAGCCTCCTGCTTTAGTTTGAATAGTATTTTGCGCTTGGTGCTTGTTGGCTCGCAGTTGTAGCCCAGCGTATTGGGTCGTAAAGCAGGAGTTGAGCGTTTGGTATAGAAGAAAAAACTAGGCTTGCCCCTATAGTGCAGCCGAAATAAACAAATTATAAACATAAAAATCAAATAAAAACTTTCGTTGATAGTTGAATTTTTTCAGTATATTATAGCAGTAATTCTGAGTTGCACTCCTCTCAGAATGCTGGGCTAGAGAAGCTCGCTCTTGAGGAGCATAACTACATATAATTTAACCTATTGTGTTGGGAGGGTTATAATTTTGAAAAATGTTTTGTTGAAGAACTGTGCCAGATATTTTACTGCCGCTGGGTGATGGGAAGTGGAGCTACAGCATGGGTTCTAACCATCAGATTTTTGTGAGCCTTGGGGCCTCTGAGAAAAATCTTGGGGGGGGGGTGACGTTAACCACTCCGTTAGAACCGCATGGCTTGTCCTACAGTGACTCACTAGGATCGCCAGGGCAGTGGATGGGGCTACAGTTTATGTATTAGAGTGTGCTTTATTTCATATGAAAGCTTGTGTCATGGGCAGTCCAGAAAGGCTCTTTGTTTTCGCCCATGTCAAGGCTTTATATATTTAATTGTAAAGTATATGTTTTATCATTAACTAGTAATCATGGGATCTGGGAGAGAGAGAGAGAGAGTAGAACAGAGTGAGAGGTGGCGCGCAGTGTTTTTTGTCCCGCTCGATGACGTCACGGCTGGCTGCCTCGCGGGGGTTGGTGGAGAGAGGCCCTTACCATGCTGCAAGCTCCTGCTAGTGGCTAGATGACTTGTAACCGCTGTTTTCCCACGCGGCTCGAGCTAGTGCGAGTATATATACAGTTCCTCGCCACTCTCTCCCTTAAGGCCGCGTCCCATACAGTACGTCAAGACACGACAACGGCCGATGTTAGCCGATTTAACAACTTTTTGCCGAATCGACACGTTTGACACGAGGCTCGCCAGACAAGGACAGTCGCACGTCACTCACACGTCACTCACACGTCAGTCACACATCACTCACGACACATTTACGTCTGCCACACGTTAACTCGTGACCCTATTAAGATGTCAGTACGACACACACGTCCGCGCAACACGTTCACAGTACGCTAAGTTGGATGTTGATAGGATGTTAGTCGTTTGCCAGACGAGCAGCATATGTGCTGCGCAAGTGTGTCGCACGATACATACCTGTGTCATCCGACAGGGTCGACTCCTACGACAGAAGCACGACCAAGTACCCAACCCTATATAAAGGTCGGGGGCCGTAGACCCCCACACAGTCTACCCATAGGTGGGCACTAACGCGATAAAGTAACGCGATAATGTAACGCGTTAACGATTTCGGGTTAACGTTTATCGGATAAATTTGTTTCCAGCTTTAACGAATTAACTAACGGTAACGTCATACTTTTTGTTCCAAAATAGCGATAATCAATCGTTAATTAACCCGCTGAGTGCCAGGGAGGCATATATACGTCCTCGCCGAAAAAAAATCGTAGCAACGAAACGACTGCACCTATGACTTTCATATTTTTACTACATGTACCTTACCCTTTAGGCTACCCACCACAAAAATCCCAAATCCCTCCTCCCACCCACTCGCTGACTGTCGGTCCCGTCAGAAGGAAAAAAATTGAAAATCTGTGGCGGCGAAACGACTGCACCAATGGTTCCATATTTGTGTGACAAGTCCCTTACCCTTCTGCCTTCCCCCCACCACACCCCCAACTGCCTCCCACCACCCACTTCTAGCGTATCCGTATCCGTACGAAGAAAAGGAAAAAAAGGAAAATCCGTGGTGGCGAAACTACCTCACCAATCGGCTTCATAACACAAGTCAATTACCCTTCTACCTTCCCCCCACCAACCCCAAAACCACCCTCCCACCCATACATTCCGATACCATAAAAGTCTCTGTAGTCTATAGTGTCTTTTCAGCTACTTTCGGGACCATCGAGGACCTGATTTCTGGCGAGGGGAGTGTTTTTTGTTTACCATTATCCTTCCTTTCTCTCCCAACTTGATAGATTTAGCCAAAAAAAAAAAAAAAAAAAAAAAACTCTGGCACTGGCAGAAGCACACCGTCAAAATTGGCTGGCACTCAGCGGGTTAATTGCCAAACAGGCAGAAATCCGCAGAATAGTCTATAAATAGGTAAACTAAAAGGAACCGAACCCTCGTAATGGCAGGTGTTTTTTTTTCTAATAAAATAATGATAGCATTGCTGCATTTAAGATTTTTTATTTAAAATATGATAAATATCCATATCTTCGATAAATAACGATACAACGAAGTAACGATATCGTTATCGAAAGGATCGGATTGGTTGTCTGTTTTTAGTCGGGCGTTTGTCATGTCATGGTCGTGTCGAGCTTACTATAGTCTGGTTCGAACATTTTGCCCGATTAATTCCCGATTATTGTACGTCAAAAACGATTGCTGCACGTCCGAAAACCGATCGACATACGTCAGCAGCACGTCCAAAATTTAACGTTTTTTTTCCCCGACCATCAAAAACAGTCGGCTGAAAAATAGTGCATACACTAATTATTGGCCGACTTCACGGACCTGTCGGCGGGCACCCCGTCCAGTTACAGATGAACTCGAGTAGAGCCGATTTATTTACACGATGTTGCTCGATCATGCACGATTTTTCAAAAATTCAAATATTTTGAAAAGATCGGCTCTTGTCGGGTCTTTACGTACTGTATGGGACGCAGCCTTTAGATCTGGTTTCTAGAACACACCCATCTTTTTTCCCTTGCTATCTGTCCCCACTCCGTACCTGAGAATCTTTTCCTCTGCCTATCTCTCTCATTTTCCATATCTTTCACCACCTTTTATTAATATTATACCCCCTCTGGTTAACTCTGCAAAATCAGCTTCATGCTGGCCAGTTGTATTGTGTGTTAAGGTCTGATATAGCCTGTGTATGTTAGTTGTTAAGATAAGTGGATCACGAAGCATTGGTTGGCTTTCATATTGCCGCTTCCTATAATTATTAGTGTTCTGCTGGATTAGATAATGCTAGACTAGGAGTCTGATATTATAGGTATTGTTTCCTATGAGTGCTGGCTTCAGTTAAAAGCGGCACGACATACCTGAGAACTGGAGTTGATTGAGTAAATTCTAGTCTGTGTGCCATTGAGAGTAGAGCATGCACGAATGAGGGCTTTTTGCCTATACCATTCTGCACTGTTCTAGTCTCGATTGTTTGTCTTTGAGGTACGCCAGGAGAACGCTTAATACTTCGGTATTAAGGTTTCTCAAGAGAGCTACCTTTCATTATAACGTAATAGTTGACGCACAGACTTGAGATTTGCACTAGGCTATGCAGCATGACATGCGCACCAGTATCTCGTATCATTGACTCTAGCTAGACTTTATCAGTCACAGTAGACATTAAGTATATTAACCTAATTACTCTTTTTATGCATACCCATTTATGATTACACAAGCATTTCGCAGCCTAGTTTGATGTATTGAGACACAAACGACTTAGGCTCTTTTTGTTGATAGGAATACTGCATTATTGTGGCGATTATTATTAGTGTTGTAGTGTTTAGGATATTCTTGGCTCCGACGGCATTATATATTCTTGCCTTTTTGTGTGCATAGCCTGCACGAGCATTGTTCCGCTGCCTGTCTTTTTGGGTTCCATTTCCGATACGAGCATCTTTATAGCATCTAACATTTAAAGAAGATTCCTTGTTAGTGTTGAAGGACTTTAGTGCACTTTCTTTCATGCAGGAGTGCCTGACATTTATTGATTAAAGTAACGTAAGCTGTAACTTCTCTTACCATCTTACTTTGCATACCATAACCAAGCACCTTCGGTTATAGGTAGTAATAGGCTGTTTTCACATAACATTAAGCCTAGAGTAGACGCACATTTATTGAGAGTTTGATAGCCTATTATTGCATATAGAACTCTGTAGAGTATTTGTGTTCTTTGTTCACTGGGAATATACTTCAGAGGTTGGAGCTAGCGCTTTCCGTTGTAACATTTATGCCATTACTAGTCCAATGAATAAGAGCCCTGATATATTTGAACCCCAGTCGTAACAAAGCTTTTATCCGAATCAAGAACCACCGCTGCCGCCAATGAAATGCTAGGTTTTTCAGGACCGAAATATCCCCAGGCCCACTTTAGGATCAACCTTTCCTGGTACCTGGCGTGGGGCACGAACCTCTGAAGGGAATTTAACCCTCCTAAAAACCCACAGGTTATGAGATGCCTTGGGTGGGGTTCGAACCCTGGTTAGTGATTCCCCACCATCACCACCAGGCCCGTGCGCTAACCCACTGTACTACCACGGACGTACTAAAAGTATAGCAACCTTAGTCCGATTTTTAAGAACCAGGTGATTGTCTCGTGGTGTTTTCACGTGATGAGTTTATTGGACTTACCATCCACGACTATTTTACACTATACCTGACATCAACTCGGGTAGTACATTATTGGGGTTGCGGGACATTTTCGAGGGCATTACACCGGTGTAATGCCCTCGAAAATGTCCCGCAACCCCAATAATGTACTACCCGAGTTGACGTCAGGTATAGTGTAAAATAGTCGTGGATGGTAAGTCCAATAAACTCATCACGTGAAAACACCACGAGACTATCACCTGGTTCTTAAAAATCGGACTAAGGTTGCTATACTTTTAGTACGTCCGTGGTAGTACAGTGGGTTAGCGCGCGGGCCTGGTGGTGATGGAGGGGAATCACTAACCAGGGTTCGAACCCCACCCAAGGCATCTCAAAACCTGTGGGTGTTTAGGAGGGTTAAATTCCCTTCAGAGGTTCGTGCCCCGCGCCAGGTACCAGGAAAGGTTGATCCTAAAGTGGGCCTGGGGATATTTCGGTCCTGATAAACCTAGCATTTAAATATATATATATATATATATATATATATTTTTTTTATTTTTTTTTATTTTTTTTATTGCCCCTTGGCCTTGCCAAATATCACTCCTCCACATCCCCCCCCCCCCTTCAATTATCACCTATTCTCTCTCTTTTTCCCTTATTTCGTCGATATATTTTCGTGCTATCAATAGCGATTCATAAGCAAGCTGTGCTTGTATGTGCTACACAGCGAGTGAAAGAGAGAAAGAGAGGGAACTACACGGCTGTGTCGCTCCAGCCGTCGTGACGGCTGGCTGGCTGGCAGGCTGCCTCAGCCTTAAGTTATGTAACTCCTGATCTAATTTGCCGATTTTGTCCATCCTGGGTGACCTGGATGTGTGTGAGTTTGTGCTTTTTATCTGTGTTTATTTTTTGTTTTATGTTGTTTTTGTGTTTTCCCTGTTCTTGCTCTGTCTTGAGTCGGCTACCCCCAAAATGGGGATTGGGCCAGAGCATATAGATAGATAGATAGAAACGCTGTTTCCACTTGTTTTATTGCTGTAACAGGTTAATACCTTTATAATCAACGTAAAATAGGCGCATATGGATAAGTATTAATGATATTTATGGTACGATGACAATTTGAGTGGAGGAAACAGTCTAAATACCTCTGCACAGGGGTGGCTGTATACTATAGGGGGTACGCAGCGGAGAGGTTAAGTGTTTAACTATCCGTGACTATTGAAATAGAAAGGTAGGTAACGTGCTTGCACGACATATCACAACACCTGCACACTAGACTGGAATGCTGGGCGAAGGAAGTCTTGCCGTATGACAAATCGGTCAGGGCGAGTCCCCTCGGCGGGCCGAGGTTGCTCCCGTAGGAATTTGCATTTTCCGCCGGAAGGATTGTGGTTCAGCGTACCACGCCGGGACATTTGGTTGTTCCCTTACTCGTCTGCGAGACGAGAAAAACGGAGGCCCTATCCAGAAGGCCGCCGGAGAAAGAACAACCAAAAATTCTAGAGGGGGGAACTTATATGTAAAAATGTCCCCCTCCAAAACCCCACATATATATATATATATATATAGGGACATCTCCCAAGGGCCCCCCCAAAACATGTAGAGCACACATGTAACACAATACCGGGGCACACATAGGCATAATCACAAATACATAGAATTTTATAATCCTAAATTACCTGTAGCCTACATTGGAGACCCCTAACAAGGCTGGCCACGAGGCCTGACGAAACATCACAGGATTAACAGACGCTCTGATGATCCAGCAGCAGCAGCAAGCAGAGGGGGAGGCCCGCGAGAGGGGCCCAGAAGCAAATACGTACTCTAGAAGGCTCCGCACTATGTACAGCCACCCTTGAACTAGAGCATTTGCTAACAAAAACAAAATATATATGCAACTGCGTCAAAGTGATGGTCTGAAGCATACTCTTGCAGAATGGTAGCCTCCTAGCTATAATATCAAAAGCTAAAGACGTAAAACAACACAACAATAACACACGTGGCGCGCGGATCCCGGGATACGGAGGCGCCTTGTTACAAAAGTACCCTAATTTACACACTTCCTGCGGTCGTACCAATGGGGCAGCCCATGCTAGCTAATCTAAACCTTGTTCAATACAACGCAGATGTATACAAATGAGTAAGGACTCACGAGAAGCGCAGGAACGACGAATGAAGCTGGAGCACTGGAGGACACCCGCCCACCTGATACGACCGCGGAAGGGAGAAGGAAGTATGGCGGCAAGGGAGCCTGTGCCTGGGTGCAACGCACAAGAAATCCACGCATGGAAAGCCATAATATAACAGATATTAAGTTAAAAAAAATATATATTTTCTACAAAGTTTTTTCTGTAGGGTACCCAATCATAAGGACGATTCCATAAGAGAATTAAGCGTGCACTTATGAGAGTACTCCCTGACCCTTCCGCGCGGGAGATTCAAAACTGCTGCCGCGGGTGTTGAAGGGAGACTATTATATTAATAGGCAATATCGTCAATGATGAAGGGGCCACTATTAAATACCCCGTTACCCCCTTGAACTCTCACGCTCAGAGGTCAACGAGAAACACCCTCGAAACTCTGTACTAAAGTTCTAATATACCCATTCCCCTTTAGTTCTCACAGTAACTTAGAAAGGCAAATAAACCTTGATTTGCCTAACATCTGCCCATCATATTATTTTGAATTACTCTTCAAGTATAGTAGAGTAGTATCATAAAGTAACTGAGATTCATCTCCCCTAGGACAAGAAGGACTTCTTTTCCTACTAAACAGTGCAAACACACGCCCTTACTATCCTTCGACAGAGAATGGGTACCCTCCAGTACTGGTGCACATTAGGCCAGGGAAGTTTGAAGGAAGTTAAGTAACTAAGCTTTCTCAATTGTCGGCACCCCGCTTTGGAGAAATATTATTTTTACCCTTCCTAACAGTTTGGATGACGGCACCCCGAAGTCCTTATACTGTCTGTGAATAAGAAACTCTATTCTAGGATCTTTGTTAATTGTGGCAACCCAATCATTTAACATAGATACCTCTAATAGTCTGTATCTTCAATATAAAAATCTTAAGTGTGTAGGCAACCCTCCACTTATATTTTAATATTTTTAGTACAACAATAGTTACCTATATATAAGTAACTTTATTATTTCTGGCAACCCAGGAATTAATTAAATTACTTTCATTAGGTTATATTTCTTTATAGTTAAAAGTTGAGAGACACAGGCACCCCTACCTTTCAACCTTTCACTATTTGAAATTATACGACCATTACTCACAGAAGATCTAAGTGCTAAAACGATATTTTGTGTTATAAGTGTTTAGCGAGACACCCTCACGGGAACTCTGCATATATAAATCCTAGGCGCATTTTGTCTGTGGCACCCCACCAGAATTTGCGACTAAAAGGTTAACACTGCCCTGAGTTCTTTGACCCTCTTACAACGGTTAGTGACAGTCAAGAAGAGCAATACCTAAACTCTTCTTGCGTTAGTCCGATATTGTGTTAATCCATCATCACTGAGACACAATATTTAAAACCCTACTTCAAGAGTACTTTAACAGAACTTCATCACCAGTTAATATAAAGGTCAGGCTAGTCGAGTATATTTGATAAAACTATAGGCTTAAATACTCGCGTTAGTCCGATATGGTGCCCAACTGTTTCATTACAAGTTACGGAGCCATATTTAAGACCCCACGCCCATTAACCCAGCTGTAACTTAACTTCACACGACCGGTCAACCTGGACGGCCTACAGAGCATCAGCAGACATCATCTACCAGTGCATATCTCTTCAAGGAAAAGAAAGAATATAGAAACTACCAAAAAAAATCAGGATCAGTGACGAGATACAAAAGAAGTTAGAGTTCAAAAGTGATCCAAATAAACAGAGTTCTTAATACCTCTTAATTAGTGAAAAGTTCGTAAAAGTATTCAACTAGGTTATTCTATGGAAAAAGATTAATCTTAAGTATGTACTAGTAATAACCATATTTAGTACGACTTTATAACTCAAAGAATAACTAATATACAAAATAAGACGGATTTCAAGCATCAATTAACTCTGCCATATTTCCGCCAAGTGATAAAAATAAACAGAGTCCGTCAACCCTAAACTTCAAGTTAACCCGGGAACTGCGGGGAGACTCTTAAGAGTTCCCCCGGCGGACTGCGGGAAGACTCTTGAGAGTAAGTAAAACAAAAAATCAACTTTTGACATCGAAAAAAAAAAAAAAAAATTTTGTTTTTTTTTTATTTTATTTTTTTTTTTTGGCCCCTGGGCCATGCAAAATCTCAGTCCTCTACCTCCCCTCCTTCCCCACTTTCCTCCTCTCCTTCAGTTATCACCTATTTTCCCTATTATTCCCTTATTCTGAGGTATATTTTCGTGCTAACATTAGCGAGTTGCAAGCAGGGTGTTGTCATCACTGATGGCAAGCGAGTGCAAGAGAGAGAGAGAGAGTATCGATCGACTGTGTCTCAGTGGCCTTGGGGGAAATTGGCGGGAAAGCAGTTTGCCTCACCCATACATTATACAACTCGCGGGCTATATCTCCGATTTTGACCATCCAAACGCTGTTTTCACTCGTTTTATTGTTGTTTCAGGTTAATACCTTTATAATCAACCCATAATAGGCGCATATGGATAATTATTAATGCTATTAATGGTACAATTAATATTTTAGTGACGGAAACACCTCAAATACGTCAGCACAGGGGAACGTTTCCAATTACCCCCATGCGCACTTGTTAGGTTAATAGAACCAAGTGTTACAGTAACCTAGTAAATAGAACAATATTAATAATCTACGTGTTCAGTGATAAATACGTCTAGAATACTTCTTTTACTAAATTAGTGAATTTATACCAAATAAGAGGATTTTCACACATTAATGAACTCTGAAAATAATCTCATCAAGTGCAGTAATTATTTAGAGTCCACAAACTTGAGTTCAAACTAAAGAATTCCATCAGTGCATAATTAGCTTCCATATTCCGTGCCAAGAAATATAGGAACTTATATAACTTCGTCCAGTATTATTCACAAACAAAATTCAAGTCAAGATATATCGTGAATATTAACCCGGCAACGGCGAGAAAGCTCATAAGAAGTTTTACTGGGCGAGGGCGGCAAAGCTCTTAAGAGGGAAGGCCTAAAAAAAACATTTTAAACGGCCCCAGTAGCACTAAACAATTTTGTTTTCCCTATACCTCATATCACTCCTCCACATGCCCTCCTTCCCTCCTTTTCCCTCCCCCTTCAATTATCACCTATTTTCCCTGTTATTCCCTAATTCGTTGGTATATTTTTGTGCTAACATTAGCAAAATGTGTGGAGGATGTGCTTATGTGCCTAGCGGGTGTGTTACACAAGCGAGTGTGTGGATGAGTCAGCTCAGTCAGGCTTGAGGCCTCGTGAAGGGAGGGGTTGCCTCAATTTGCTCCATAATTCATGAATGGGCTGCTCCATGTATATTCGCGATTTTGACCAGAAAAATTATATTTCCACTTGGTTTATTGTTGTTACAGGTTACTATCTTCATAGTGAAGGTAAAATAGGCGCATATGAATAAGTAATAATGATAGTTATCGTAAAATGACGATTATAGGCATAAATAGAGCCTAATATGCTCGCCCAGGAGCATCGAGTTCAATACTCCCTGCTCGCCGTTTATAGGTTAATAAAAACCTGATTTAGTAAATTTATTATAAACTTTCGATAAGAGAATAGTGCGTATGATTCTCCAGAAGAAGATTCCATATCTAAGTTGAATTGCATATACCTGATCTCCATCTAAATCTGCAATCGTGCTGGGAGAAATTAAATTGAGTTGTACCACTTATGTTCCCGTGTCTTTAGTATTTTTGATTATCTATATTGTAACTAGTGATTAAGTGCATAAAGCTGTACTACAAATTATATTTTGGTATACATATCCTCTATTGTATTATTTATATGTACTTGTATGAATTATTATGTTCTCTCCACCAACCAATTCTACTCCTAAAATCGATTAATGAAATTAACAACCACATGTGGCAGTCCGGGGATTCGAACCCAGGATGCTCACGAACTCAGATATCCCAGTCTCGAAAGAACTCACCCTAACTATAATAGCTAAACCTGAATAAAATCAGGGCATAACATTGGTGGCTAGCGGTGGTTCTTGATTCGGATAGAAGAATTAATTGCATTTCATATCTAGAAACAATAGAAATATTATAACATCATAAATATGGCAGCTGCTCGCTCTCACATTCCCATTCCCATTCCCATTCCCAAATACGATGGGGAAACATATGAAATCGAAACCTACATGGACATAGTGAAGCCAGTATTAGACTTGGCATACAACACGGACCGTGAAAAGATAGCCTTTTTTTTAACGCACTTGGGAAAAGTCGTTTCCCTCGTTGCATCGCAGGTCACACCCGCACCAGAGTTGCCAGGTCCGCATGAGCTCTTCTCGCCCAATTCCATCCAAAAAGTCGCCCAAAAGTCGCCCAATCCGTCGAAAGTACCCCTACCCGGCGCTCAGCTGATCACCACACCGCCAGACGTACGATGAACAGTAACAGGAAAATATGTATAGTGTGTGATATTGGATTCAACAAAAGGAGTACAACTTCACAATGTAGTAGTTGTAATGAAACAGTACACGATCGATGTACTTACGTTACTAGCAGAAAAGAAGTGGAATGCGATAAATGTAGGGAAGTAGCTATTAAAGGTCCTAAAATCATTTGTGAAATATGTGAATCACTCATAACAAGAAAACAAAGGATCCTAAACTGTGTTAAGTGTAAAACTGTAGCTCACATGAAGTGCATCTCTAAGAAGACCAACAGTGAAGAACGGGAATTCCTATGCAACATGTGTATGAACCAATTAGTATTAACAACTCAGAATCCAGCCAGGACACATTCAAAATCAAAGATGAATACAGAGTGTTCACCAACAAAGGGCTCCATCTTATCCACATTAACGCCAGATCAATGTACCATAAATTGTCAGAAATAAACTTGTTGTTGTTGTTGTTGTTTTTCCCCAAGCTGCCTGGCCGAACAGCCCCAAGGCCCCGAGCAAGGCCAAGGCCATAACCGAGCGCCCCCACAGAACCTCCCCCGCCGACCACAATAAAGCCTGGGTGACCGAAGCCACTCCATGGCGGGGAACTGCGGAGGGTGCGGAAACGCCCGGGAAACCAAAGCCCCACCCAGGGCCCTGTGCCCCTCAGCAATAGCTAATAAGGCCAAAGCTTCAATAATTGCAATCACAGAAACCTGGCTGGATTCAAGTATAAACGATGGTGAAATAAACATTCAAGGTTTCAATATGGTTAGGAATGATCGCAATAGGCATGGGGGAGGAGTATGTCTGTATGTAAAAAACAACCTCACACACACAACTAGGACCGACCTCCATGTAGAAAATCACGAAGCTCTGTGGATCGACCTATACCTGCCGAGGACAAGACCCATCACAATTGGGGTATGCTATAGGCCACCAGACGACACACAATTCTTGGCCAAATTTAAACGAACTTTGTCATCGCTAGACCCTCGGAATGAATCCATCATACTAGGGGATTTTAACCTGTGTTACAAACAACGAAATAATAGGCTTGTACGAGAATATAGGCATATACTGACAATGCACAATCACAAACAACTCATCACAACCCCCACACGTATCTCTGAGAACACTGCCACAATATTAGACCACATAAACTGTAACAGAGAAGACAAAATATCCCAATCAGGGGTTATACAGACTGGGATACGTGATCACTTCGTCACATATTGCACACGAAAAATCACAAAAATTACCCTAGAGAATCACAAGGTTATCAAACAAGGTCACTCAGAAACTACAATAAAGAAACATTTCTGGACATTTTATGGAATACAGACTGGTCTCCAGTGTTTGGAAGTACAAACGTTAATGACGCATGGGTTGGCTTCAGAACCATCATCACAAACATCCTAGACGAAATAGCTCCTCTGAAAGACATACGAATTAAAGGAAGGTCAGACCCATGGATCAACAATGACATACTACACCATCTGGAACACAGAGACAATATGTTAAAAGGGCTAGCGAAACATAGACAGGATCAAGGTCTGAAACATGAGTTCAACAGGGCCAGGAATAAACTAAGTAGGAAAATAAAATCAGCAAAAACTAATTATTTTCACAATAAGGCAGAGGAATATCAGAATAACCCAAAGAAACTATGGAGGCACCTAAAAACAACAGGCTACAGCAACAAGACAAGGGATTCATCTAACACTAATATTGCTCTCACCATTAATGATCAGGTTTGCCACGATAAACGACAAATTTCAACCTACTTCAACTCCTTCTTCACCTCCATAGCAAACACACTTGCACAGAAACCTACCTCAACCTCTCAATAAATACATGACAACAACGGCCACCTTTCGAAATTTCTACAGAGATAAAGACATACACCCGAACACATTTGGATTGCAAAATGTTACACCAAAATACACTTTTGACGAGCTGTCTAACCTAAATGTACATAAAAGCACAGGACCAGACAAAATTCCTGCCAAATTTCTACGAGATGGAGCCATTAGTATAGCAGGCCCCCTAACCCACATCATCAACTTGTCAATTAACACCAACACTTTACCTGCTGAACTGAAGGAAGCTATTGTAACCCCTCCATTCAAGAAAGGAAATTTACTAGAAGTTGGCAACTACAGACCAGTTAGCATATTATGTATTGTATCTAAAATCCTTGAAAGAGCGGTATACACCCAAATTGAACACTACCTCAAACAAAATGATCTATTCTATAAGTTTCAATCAGGTTTCAGATGCATGTACTCGACAGACTCCTGTCTCATCCACTTAACGGATCACATTCGTAAAGAAATGTCTAAAGGTAACTACATCGGTATGGTTCTTCTTGATCTACAAAAAGCGTTTGACACAGTAGACCATGATATTCTATGTAATAAACTACAAGCAATGGGCATAGGGTCTGTGAACTGGTTTAAATCTTATCTTAGTGGTAGAACCCAACGAGTCAAAATTGATGATAATATATCTGATCCTATGCCAATTAACTGTGGGGTCCCGCAGGGAAGCATCCTTGGTCCCTTACTCTTTCTCTGTTATGTGAACGACATGGAACTGAGCGTCTCGTGTAAATTATTACTGTATGCAGACGACGGCGTGCTTCTGGTTTCAGGAAAAGACCCAATAAGTATTGCCGCTTCACTTTCCAAAGAACTAGAATCATGTAGTGAATGGCTAGTGGACAATAGACTATCTCTTCACCTGGGCAAGACGGAAGCCATCTTATGTGGAACAAAACGCAAACTGAAAGACATTGTGGGCTTCTCGGTCAACTGTAATGATATTCCTATAACAACAGTGTCACAAGTTAAATATCTCGGACTAAAACTGGACGTGAGTTTGTCAGGTGAAACAATTTTGGAATCTATCCTGAGTAAGTGTAGAGCACGTATAAAATACCTGTATAGACAGGTGGGATGCTTGCCCGCGGCGACCAAAAAGACCCTCTGCCAAGCGCTTGTTCAATGTCATTTTGACTATTCTGTGTCATCCGCTGGTACTCTGCATCATCTAAATCAGCACAGCACAAACTTCAGGTCACTCAAAATAAAATGGTTAGGTTAATGCTGAACCTAGGACCCAGATCACATGTTGGTCAGGAACAACTTCAGTCACTAGGTATGCTCAATGTCTCTGACAGGGCCAAACAAATCAGGCTCACTAATGCCTTCAAAATTTTCTATGACAGAGCTCCAGAATATTTAAAGAATGATTTTGTTAAAGCAAATGAGAGGAGTGGACATAATACAAGAAACAGGATGTTTAATTTTAAGGTCCCGAGAATCCAAGGACAGGGTAAGCAAACATTCTTCTTCACTGCCATCAAAGACTGGAACGACCTACCCCAGTCAGTCCATGAAAAGAGAACACTGTATTCCTTCAGACGTAGCCTGAAGGAACACCTAAACCGGACAGCTGCCAGAAGGGAGCACCAAGCTTATGTCTACTACTAAATACGACATAAGAGATAGACAAACCAAACTGAAATGATTACTGATTACGGATTACTGATATTTACTATAGGATGTAAGGTATCTTAAAATAACCCCCTAGAAATACTTTCTCTAAAGTATCTATTTCTTTATCCTCCCCATTTCCCCAGCTAACCTAATCCCACAAGGACCCCAATGGAAATATGCCTAACGGCCTTATTGGGCTATCCTTAGTTGGAATTATGCAAGGCTGGTACATGTCATATTTGTAACATACTATGTGGTACCAACTCTGTAAATTGCTAACTGAATAAATATTATTATTATTATTATTGTTATACCCCGACCCCTTCGTTTTTTTTTACCATTTTCACCCCACGTTTTCTTGACAAATATTATTGTAGTTTTGTTTTCGCTTTTTTTTTTTTTTTTTTTTTTTTTTTAATGACAGGGCTATAATTGACCACTTGCGAGTTTCAGGCTATAGGGAAGTTGGAGCCATAAACATTGATAATCAACAGAATTATCACCTAAATTGCGCTTGTAGTGCTACTATGAATACATAGAACCCAATTCAACATGCTTTTCATCCATTAGAAATCTACATTATTATTGTATTTCTGTTTGATATCGATGCTTAGGCTATGGCTCCAACTTCCTTGTAGCCTGAAACTCGCAAGTGATCAAATTATACTTGACCTATAGGCCTACCTATATTCATATATTTTCTAAAACGAAATGTAGCCTATTCAATCTCTCTCTCTCTCTCTCTCGAGATGATGGGTTGGGAGTGAAAGGGATCTGTCATGATGGTACAATAGGTTCTCTGCAGACTCCCATTTTCGTATGTTCTTATTTACTCTCTCTGCTGCACTAAGCAATCTCGAGCTCTCCTTCCACTTCGAGCATCTCCCGAAATGGACCAGCGAGGTCATTGAGATATTAACTATACTTTGTAACTCTCTCTCTCCCTCGTTGAAGTAGGATTTAGGACTGTTTTAAATTAATATGAATTCTGGACCCTCCCTAAGTCCCCCCAACCTTTAACGGGTGCATGCTAATTGCTGTATATAGTCCCGCCCACGGTCTTAAGAAGCCAGATCAGAGAACAAGCCAATATCGACCAATTCCACATAGCACAAAAAACTTAGTTTCCCCTGTTCGACTATAGTCCCCTGCCTCACGGCTAGCAGCTAGTTTATGTAGGCTACCTATTTTCATCTTCATCATGGTAGGCTATATTTCATGTTTATTAGATAGATATGATTTTGATACCATTGGCACATTTATATATAATTAATTAATGGTCCATTTCGGGAGATGCTCGAAGTGGAAGGAGAGCTCGAGATTGCTTAGTGCAGCAGAGAGAGTAAATAAGAACATACGAAAATGGGAGTCTGCAGAGAACCTATTGTACCATCATGACAGATCCCTTTCACTCCCAACCCATCTCGAGAGAGAGAGAGAGAGAGAGAGAGAGATTGAATAGGCTACATTTCGTTTTAGAAAATATATACAGCATTGGTGGCGGATTCTGATGAGAAACTGCAGCGGGTAGTCAAAGAGTTTGGTGTGGTTTGTGGAAGGAGGAAACTGAAGGTGAACGTCAATAAAAGTAAAGTAATGGTGTGTAATAGGGGAGAGCATAGGGTGAATCTAGATGTGAGGCTGGATGGGGAAATATTGGAACAAGTAGAGTGTTTTAAATATCTAGGAGGAACGATAAGCAGGAGTGGAGGTATGGAAGTGGAGGTAAAACAGAGAGTGTGTGAAGGAAGGAAGGTTTTCGGAGCAATGGGAAGTATGTGGAAGACGAGAAATCTCGGAGTGAAAGTAAAAAGTGCACTGTATCAAGGAATTGTTGTGCCAACAGTGATGTATGGGGCTGAGACATGGGCTCTGAAGAAAAAGGAGAAAAGAGGGCTGGATGTGATGGAGATGAGCTGCTTGAGGAGTATGTGTGGAGTTACTCGTAGAGACAGATTGAGGAATGAAGAGATACGTAGGAGAGTGGGGCAGCAGGAACATTTGTCAGCCAGAGTGGACAGAAGGGTGCTGAGCTGGTATGGTCATGTTGAACGAATGGGAGATGAAAGGCTTACAAAGAGAATATGTGAGTCAGGTACAAGGGGAGATAGAAGGGCAGGAAGACCCCCATTGAGATGGAGAGACTGTGTAAGAAAGGCTTTGGATGATAGAGGAATGACTATAGATCAGGCAGAGGAAGTGGTGGTGGACAGGAGTGAATGGAGAATGCTTGTGAATAGTTGAGTGAACACGTGGTCATTTGGAGTAAGGGGTCGGGCGCAAGTTCGACTAGATAATAGTCCATCAGGCGCCTGGCCCGGGGGGACGATTAATATGAAGGGTGTGCCTGGAAGTGTGGTGGGAGGGCTTGTGGCTTTGGCTCCGCTGCATGTCTGCCTGCCGAGATCGGAACCTCTCCGGGTGGTCAGGGGCTGGGGGAGTGCTGGAGCGACCTTGGTAACCCTGGTCTCTGGGTCTTCTCCTGGGTGACCTGGATGTGTGTGAGTTTGTGCTTTTTATCTGTGTTTATTTTTTGTTTTATGTTGTTTTTGTGTTTTCCCTGTTCTTGCTCTGTCTTGAGTCGGCTACCCCCAAAATGGGGATTGGGCCAGAGCATATAGATAGATAGATAGATAGAATTAATGAAAATGTAAACGAAAATACTGATTTTTATGCCGAAAATACGAAATATACAAAAATCGCCCAAAAAGTCGCACATTCTAGTCAAAGTCGCCCAAAAAGTCGCAAGGCGCAACCCCTCGAAATTTGTCGCACATCCTCTCCAAAAGTCGCCCAATTGTGTGACAAAGTCACGGACTTGGCAACTCTGCCCCGCACTCACCTGGGACCAGTTTAGGCCCATAGTAATAGATGCCATTAAGCCATCATTGGGTATCTTCGTCGCCCATGCCCGAATGAAGGACACAAAGTACGAACGCAATTTAGATGCCACTTTAGCATCCATAACTCAACAAGCCAAATCTGCATTTCCCACTCTTCCTAGAGTGCAACAAGAACAACATATTCTTGTAAATCTTGTACAAGTGTTGCCATCAGCAGTTCAGGAGTATTTTGCCGTACATGATCCTGTTGGATTTCAGCGAGATTTGATCACCATCCGGAAAATTCTCGCTGTTCAACCAAAAGTGAGTACCATCGCTGCCATCAAGAGGTTTACCACTCGCCCTCAAAACTCCGGTAGACCAAGAGAGCCCAACAATTTCAACGGCACCCAGCAACATCTAAACCGGCATATCACTCCGGACAATATCAACCCCGCAGACCCAAATTTACCCCAAATCAACCGAGAAGGGTGTATCCTAGAAACCAGGTGTACAACAACATCTATAAAGCTAAGAACCAGACGCTAGAAATTATCAACCCTTTTGATTTTGATTTTCCTGCCTGTAATCACAAATGCTCCCTTCATGATATTCGGGATTCTGCCAAGTTCAGACCTAATCAACCTCGTATCTCCGCAAATGAGGAAGAGTTTGGTGAGGAAGAGTCTGAGGACAACCAAGAAAATTAAAATATAGCTCATATTCTAGTTGGCAGAGAGCAAGAGGAAATCCTGGAGGAGGAAGAAACTGATCCCCAGGATTTTTAAAACCTCCCCCGCCTACGATGGCTTCGGCGGGGGAGTCTGATAATGATAGACCACCCCCAATATACCACCTTGCAAAAATCAAAGACATCCCTGTAAGGTTACTCATAGATACAGGCGCCTCTCGCTCATGTATCTTTAATTCATTCTATGTCAAACACCGAAAGAAGTTTGGTGAATTAAAAGCCACCAAAACCAATCTAATAAGTGCAGGAGACACTCCTCTCCAAATTAGAGGAGAAAGTAAACCGCTTCACGTAACCACCCCCTTACATCATGCCAACTGTTATCACCCTTTCGTAGTGTTTCATTCATTCTGATTGTCAACATTACGACAGCTACTTTTTTTTTTTTTTTTTTTTTTCTATGTGATTGAGGGAGGCAAAAGGCAGAACTGCCTCCCCCATAATTGAAAGAGTGACAGGGCCAAAATCAAGGGACGTTCGAGTCAAAATGCCTGGACACACGGAGTTTGAATCAATTTAGGTCATAGGAAGAGGGAAAGACTGATTCTGGGAGAGAGTTCCAGAGCTCAGCTGTTGAGTAGAAGAAAGACTGAGAGTAATGTTTCACTCTCGGGTTGGAGAGTTGCACAAAGTAGGGGTGGGATTGAGTTGCAAGACGGATACCACGTGCCCTACGTAAAGGAGGTGGTATACACTAGGAAAGCTCTGAGGAATACTGATTATTATAGTAGCGATAGAATAGCGAGAGAGATGCAGCATGGAAAGCCATAATATAACAGATATTAACCCATCAGACCCGGAAGGGCTCTGAGGCACCCATAAAAAACACCCCCCGCGCAACCCGGAAGGGTGCTGAGGCACCCATGAGCTTGAAAGCCTGTAAGCTTGGTGTGCGAGGCGTCCGTCCGACGCATGTAAACAACAGCCGCCTGGACCGACGCCGTGCATCTCCGACCACAAGAAGGAGCGCGTCGCTTGTTCGTGTGTACCTGTATGTTATTGTTAAGTATCGAAAAGAAGTGTAAAGTGTCTGTTTTTGCTATAAAGTTATCTCCAATGAAATCATCATCACAACTGAACCAGTTGACTTAGAGAGCTCTACTTAACGCCATTCTACAGGTACGAAACACATCTACGCTTGGGGATGCGCGGGAATGCGGAAGCAAGCAAAATAACAAAGATGCGGTAGCCTAGGTGTTATGCCCTGTTTTTCTACAGGATTAACTTGGGTAATGTGAGTTCTAACTGACTGGGTATAGAAGGCTGCATGCACAAAACAAGGTATGAGGAATAGAGAACACAAAATAAACACACGGTAACAAGACACACGATCACGTTTATTGATATACACACTTCTGAATACTCGTGCAAGACAAATGATAGAATTGAACAACACTAGCATAAGTGGATCTTGATGGAGCCTAGTCTCCCACTTCCAACGTTCAGGTATTAATCTTCTGATCACTGGCTTTATTCACAAGTTTATATATTGGAGACCATAAATGTTACTTATAGATTCATATTCACTGTTAGATTTATCACTGGTAGCTCTGGTGCACAAGTAGTAGTTCACAGATAGATTAGACACGCGTATTTTAGAGCACGGGAATTCTAGTAACCTCAGGGGGTACTGATCTAAGTTTTATATTCTTGTATCAGAAATACATAGAACGCAAATCAGTGGGCGAACATTCAGATATCACTAGGGTTTCACTTCTATGTAATAATATCTGGATTTATGGGTAATTACGAGAGTTAATATCGCCTGTTAATTAATAAACACTGATACGCTTAGCACTTCCTAAGGGAATGGTTATATATGAATTATACTGGGGCAAAGATATAGCCACTTCATAGAAATATTAATAAGTGAATCTCTAAATAGCACTGTAACACTGTAGTACTGATAGAGTGAATCTTGGGTAGTATTTGATCGGTCTGGTCCTGGTTATCTTGCGTCCGTGATGTTGGGGCTAACGACTGGTTCCGTGGCCGTCCAGATGGTCCATATGTAGGAAGTTCTCAAGTACGTGGACAGGTCCTTCTATCCAAATCTGCCACGGAGTCTGCCGGCTCTGGAACTCAATTCTCAGCAACCAACAATGATAGAGCTCGAGGTCAACTCTGGTGACCACCCTGGTTGGTGTCTATCTTTCAACTGATTTTACTGGGGGCTGGCGCTTGGTTTATAGGCTCGGTTTTGGACCCTGTAGGCCATAGGGATCTCGAGTTCTTATGGATTTATTTAAGCTCTCAATGGATACGGGGACTAGGTAAGGTGGTGATTACTGTTGTGGCACATGGCTATAGGGAGCCTTCATAATGTGATATAACTGAGCCTTAGTAAGAGGTACTATTTTGGCTATACTGGAAGTATTTAGGGGACAGAGACTGGATCTACTTTGCGAGGAGGACTGGGACAGCTGTGATAGGAGCGTCTCTCTTAGATTGTTCAGTCTTCGTTCTATGGTATAGCTGAGGTGCTAATTTGGTTATCCGAGTATGCAAGAAAGGTTAATGGGTTATTGTGGGTTAATAGAGGTTAGTAAAGGTGTTAGTCATGCATGGTTAGTTCATTGATAGGAAGAATTTCTGTGCTACCTGGCAAGTAACAGCAACAACGGCCAAGAACAAGGACATAAAACAACAAATACAGGTAGGGGTGGGAGGGGGGCAAGGGGGAGCCACAACCTGTCCTCATCTCACGCGCTCACACACCATCAGCCGCTCACGGCGCACAGCTGATCACCACACCGCCAGATGTACGATGATCAGTAACAGGAAAATATGTATAGTGTGCGATATTGGATTCAACAAAAGGAGTACAACGTCACAATGTAGTAGTTGTAATGAAACAGTACACGATCGATGTACTTACGTTACTAGCAGAAAAGAAGTGGAATGCGATAAATGTAGGGAAATAGCTATTAAGGGTCCTAAAATCATTTGTGAAATATGTGAATCACTCATAACAAGAAAACAAAGGATCATAAACTGTGTTAAGTGTAAAACTGTAGCTCACATGAATTGCATCTCTAAGAAGACCAACAGTGAAGAACGGGAATTCCTATGCAACATGTGTGCCTTGCATTCATTACCGAATATTAATGTAAATGAACCAATTAGTATTAACAACTCAGAATCCAGCCAGGACACATTCAAATCAAAGATGAATACAGAGTGTTCACCAACAAAGGGCTCCATCTTATCCACATTAACGCCAGATCAATGTACCATAAATTGTCAGAATTAAACTTGTTAGCTAATAAGGCCAAAGCTTCAATAATTGCAATCACAGAAACCTGGCTGGATTCAAGTATAAACGATGGTGAAATAAACATTCAAGGTTTCAATATGGTTAGGAATGATCGCAATAGGCATGGGGGAGGAGTATGTCTGTATGTAAAAAACAACCTCACACACACAACTAGGACCGACCTCCATGTAGAAAATCACCAAGCTCTGTGGATCGACCTACACCTGCCGAGGACAAGACCCATCACAATTGGGGTATGCTATAGGCCACCAGACGACACACAATTCTTGACCAAATTTGAACGAACGTTGTCATCGCTAGACCCTCGGAATGAATCCATCATACTAGGGGATTTTAACCTGTGTTACAAACAACGAAATGATAGGCTTGTACGAGAATATAAGCATATACTGACAATGCACAATCACAAACAACTCATCACAACCCCCACACGTATCTCTGAGAACACTGCCACAATAATAGACCACATAAACTGTAACAGAGAGGACAAAATATCCCAATCAGGGGTTATACAGACTGGGATAAGTGATCACTTCGTCACATATTGCACACGAAAAACCACAAAAATTACCCTAGAGAATCACAAGATTATCAAAACAAGGTCACTCAGAAACTACAATAAAGAAACATTTCTGGACATTTTATGGAATACAGACTGGTCTCCAGTGTTTGGAAGTACAAACGTTAATGACGCATGGGTTGGCTTCAGAACCATCATCACAAACATTCTAGACGAAATAGCTCCTCTGAAAGACATACGAATTAAAGCAAGGTCAGACCCATGGATCAACAATGACATACTACACCATCTGGAACACAGAGACAATCTGTTAAAAAGGCTAGCGAAACATAGACAGGATCAAGGTCTGAAACATGAGTTCAACAGGGCCAGGAATAAACTAAGTAGGAAAATAAAATCAGCGAAAACTAATTATTTTCACAATAAGGCAGAGGAATATCAGAATAACCCTAAGAAACTATGGAGGCACCTAAAAACAACAGGCTACAGCAACAAGACAAGGGATTCGTCTAACACTAATATTGCTCTCACCATTAATGATCAGATTTGCCACGATAAACGACAAATTTCAACCTACTTCAACTCCTTCTTCACCTCCATAGCAAACATACTTGCACAGAACCTACCTCAACCTTTCAATAAATACACGACAACAACGGCCACCTTTCGAAATTTCTACAGAGATAAAGACATACACCCAAACACATTTGGATTGCAAAATATTACACCAAAATACACTTTTGACGAGCTGTCTAACCTAAATGTACATAAAAGCACAGGACCAGACAAAATTCCTGCCAAATTTCTACGAGATGGAGCCATTGGTATAGCAGGCCCCCTAACCCACATCATCAACTTGTCAATTAACACCAACACTGTACCTGCTGAACTGAAGGAAGCTATTGTAACCCCTCTATTCAAGGAAGGAAATAAACTAGAAGTTGGTAACTACAGACCAGTTAGCATATTATGTATTGTATCTAAAATCCTTGAAAGAGCGGTATACACCCAAATTGAACACTACCTCAAACAAAATGATCTATTCTATAAGTTTCAATCAGGTTTCAGATGCATGTACTCGACAGACTCCTGTCTCATCCACTTAACGGATCACATTCGTAAAAAAATGTCTAAAGGTAACTACACCGGTATGGTTCTTCTTGATCTACAAAAAGCGTTTGACACAGTAGACCATGATATCCTATGTAATAAACTACAAGCAATGGGCATAGGATCTGTGAACTGGTTTAAATCTTATCTTAGTGGTAGAACCCAAAGAGTCAAAATTGATGATAATATATCTGATCCTATGCCAATTAACTGTGGGGTTCTGCAGGGAAGCATCCTTGGTCCCTTACTCTTTCTCTGTTATGTGAACGACATGGAACTGAGCGTCTCATGTAAATTATTACTGTATGCAGACGACAGCGTGCTCCTGGTTTCAGGAAAAGACCCAATAAGTATTGCCGCTTCACTTTCCAAAGAACTAGAATCATGTAGTGAATGGCTAGTGGACAATAGACTATCTCTTCACCTGGGCAAGACGGAAGCCATCTTATGTGGAACAAAACGCAAACTGAAAGACATTGTGGGCTTCTCGGTCAACTGTAATGATATTCCTATAACAACAGTGTCACAAGTTAAATATCTCGGACTAAAACTGGACGCGAGTTTGTCAGGTGAAACAATTTTGGAATCTATCCTGAGTAAGTGTAGAGCACGTATAAAATACCTGTATAGACAGGTGGGATGCTTGCCCGCGGCGACCAAAAAGACCCTCTGCCAAGCGCTTGTTCAATGTCATTTTGACTATTCTGTGTCATCCTGGTACTCTGCATCATCTAAATCAGCACAGCACAAACTTCAGGTCACTCAAAATAAAATGGTTAGGTTCATGCTGAACCTAGGACCCAGATCACATGTTGGCCAGGAACAACTTCAGTCACTAGGTATGCTCAATGTCGCTGACAGGGCCAAACAAATCAGGCTCACTAATGCCTTCAAAATTTTCTATGACAGAGCTCCAGAGTACCTAAAGAATGATTTTGTTAAAGCAAATGAGAGGAGTGGACATAATACAAGAAACAGGATGTTTAATTTTAAGGTCCCGAGAATCCAAGGACAGGGTAAGCAAACATTCTTCTTCACCGCCATCAAAGACTGGAACGACCTACCCCAGTCAGTCCGTGAAAAGAGAACACTGTATTCCTTCAGACGTAGCCTGAAGGAACACCTGAACCGGACAGCTGCGAGAAGGGAGCACCAAGCTTATGTCTACTACTAAATGCGACATAAGAGATAGACAAACCAAACTTAAATGATTACTGATTACGGATTACTGATATTTACTATAGGATGTAAGGTATCTTAAAATAACCCCCTAGAAATACTTTCTCTAAAGACTATCTATTTCTTTATCCTCCCCATTTTTCCCCAGCTAACCTAATCCCAGAAGGACCCCAATGGAAATACGCCTAACGACCTTATTGGGCTATCCTTAGTTGGAATTATGCAAGGCTGGTACATGTCATATTTGTAACAAATTATGTGGTACCAAATCTGTAAATTGCTAACTGAATAAATATTATTATTATTATTATTATTATTAATGACCCGGAAGTCAAAACAGGGGTCAGGTATACCTCCGCAGGGGTGGGGGTCTCCCTCCTCGGGTGGGTAAAAAGGGGGTAGGTGCGCGCCCTCTCTCTGTGATGGTCGTCCGGCGGCTGTGGCTGGGGGCTTGCCATATCACAAGTGTTTGTAATAACCCTCTGTTTATGAGACAGATGTGGGTGTTCGTAATACCAAAACCGAAGGTGCCCTGACTAGCTGGTTTAATCGGTTGGGTTGTTAATTGCATGGTTTGTTGGATGTGGTGGAGACTGGCTTGCTAACTCTGCCACATTTATCTGGAAGTATGGCAATAGAAGTTAGTCACTGGCGAGGCGGCTAGCCTCGCACTGACGATCATTTGGTACAGGGTTGTGAATGGGTTGTGAGGGAATAGATGGCATGCAAAGGGGTAGTAAAGTTCTAATGGTGTTCCTTCCTACTGGGGGAAGGTAGGCTGGATAGGAGTATATATACAAAAGGTTTGAGAATGTTAGTAACGGAAAAGTTAAGGATATTCAGGGGGTGTGGTGGAGAGGCTAGGTTAGGAGGGAGTGGAGGAGCGTGGGGGTTTAATGAGAGGGAGAGGGTTAAGGGGGGGCTACGTGGAAGTTTGACCCTAAGGTCTCTTGGGCGTAGGGGTGGCATTAGACTACAGTTGGTATCGTAGCCTGGGGGTTAATGACAGGGAAAGTATGTTAGCCAAACGCTACCGCATGAGCAATATGTGGTGGTATATGAGTCTGGAAAGGATAGAATCATGTGGACTGTGGGGCTGTGGGGAAGAGGAGGTTAACTGTAGGTGTGTGCTTGACTGTGGATAAAAGTAGAGAAAAACATGGTGTATTATTACTCGTCAATACGAGGGGTTATGGACACTATTATTTGGCACGATTTCTTGCTGATCTAGTTGTCCCTGGGAACTTCGTTTTCTATGAAATATAGACCAAAGAAAGCGGCAGTTCGTAGGGGTACTTCGTTATTGTTTCGTGGTAGATATGTGTCGAGACAATGGTAAAAAAGGGTTATCTATACAATCTCTGGTTGGGGTAAGAATTAGAGTTACTGCATGGTGGCTAACATCTTCAGTTGGTTATATATACAATGGTGTACCCGTGGGTATCATAGTTTCTTATCAATTATGACATGGGGGTTAACATATTACTTCTCGGATGGAAGAACATACATAGATTTATGGGGGCGGTTGGTCTTCAGAAACTTAGTCTGGCAAGACAAGGTATTTTAGGGGGTTAACATATTACTTCTCGGATGGAAGAACATACATAGATTTATGGGGGCGGTTGGTCTTCAGAAACTTAGTCTGGCAAGACAAGGTATTTTTAGGGGGTTAACATATTACTTCTCGGATGGAAGAACATACATAGATTTATGCCTGTCTGAACTGGTTGGCATTGGCTCAACCTAGGGACAGGGCATGAGTGTATTAAATTAAGGTGTATTCATGTTCATCATCATGTAGGTAGAGTCTGGCGGGTAAGAGGTGTAGGACACGAGGGGTAGTGGATACGCGAGGTGGGGGAGGGTTGTGAATTGTAAAGGGGGTGGTTTGAGGCTAGGCGCCGCGCCGCTCGTGACCTAGGATAGTGACCCTTAATGCGCTGGACATAGGGGTGGCATTTCCATACGATCGAACAGGTAGGGTGGTGTGTGCAGCGGGGCGTGAAGGATAAGCGGACAGGATGACCCAAAACAGGGTACTACTGAGCATAGGGTCACGAAGCAAAATAGAGTAGTGTGGATTGTGGATACGAAGGAGGTGATTGGAAGACGTATAACAATTGTGGAAATGTAAATGGAAGAGATAAACACAATGGCGGATAAAAGATAATTAACCTAAGGATTGAATACATGCATGAATGACGACATTATAGCCGTCATCCTAATAAGATGATGAAACCGGGTTGGTATGCACGTGGCACAATACGACACAAGGACAGTGCCGCTATGTCGTATCAATACTGGTGGCATACTCCGGTTAATTTTATATATACACTTAGTTACTAGAAGAACAAGGCAAGGGGGGGGCGACTGAGCACGGGGTACATATATCTATACTCGTCATGGAAAAGGGAGATATGAGGTAGCTTTCCTGCATCTCTCCTGATAATCGTCTGCAGATTGGTCATAGTGAGTTTATCCGAATTAACAGGCCTAAATCAATACAATAACTGGCATAGGGTTATCGGGTGTATAGAGTCGTGGTTAAAGGTTGGGAATCTATAGTTAGTGGATAAAACAACGGGAGGTTAGAGACATAGAATTGCGAGAATTGGGGGGGACTATGATTGTTATATAACTAAATACAGGGCTGACGTAATCACGATCTGATTTGGTGTGAAATGGAAGCTAAGGTGTCTTAGATCGCCTCGGACCTGCACAATGAAAGTATTATAGCCTGTATGGTGGTTACCTAATTAAATACATACTTAGGTGGTACATCAAGAATATCAGTGAGTAAAGTATTGTGGTTTGTATATTAGAAGACTGTGATTGAGAGACGTATAATATGTGGAATGAATTGAGAGAGAGAGAGAGACCAAATCGGGAATGGAAAAGGGGCCTGGGATCTCGTTGGGGATGGGAGTTTCGCTCTCAGGATTTTCGTTCCTGTGGCTCGTTAGGGTTGGAGGTTTCGCTCTCAGGTTTTTCGTTCCTGTGGTATTTTACTTCCGCCGCCTTTATATTAGGTACAACCTCGTACCTCAAGGTTGGAGTACGTAGGTTTGTTTAGGGGGGCCAGGTCAGGTCGGTGAGGGGGTTAGGTTGGAGGGAAATGGCAGCCTGTCGCTGAGGACGAAGATTTCTGTCATCCCGACTAGCAACAGACTGTTCAGAAAAGAGAGACAAAAACTTAAAACATTTTATCCTGGAATGTGAATAATATAATGAAATTAGGAAAAAAATAACAAGATTACTCAGGCCATATCTCTAAGAAACTGAAAACTAATAGGAGAGTTACTATTCAAGAAAGAAGGGAACGAGGGAAGAAAATACATAGATGTTGGAAAAGGAGAGAAAAGATGATAAAAGAACTTGACGAAAGAACAGATAATTAAGAACACAGGAAAATTAAGAAGAGCTAAAGTGTTTAACAATGTATAAAACAAATTTAAAAGATAGTCAGAAAAGTGTAGGTTAACAAGAAAGGTAGTATGACTAAGGAAAAAAAATATAATATATACAGTATATGGAAAACATGTAAATTTATAGAATCATGCCCAATCGCTTAGGAATTGAGAACAATACAAAACAAAATCCCATGGAAAATCCAGTACAATAACATCCTCCTCATCATCAGGGGGGGGGGGGGGTTATTTAGGGTCGCCGTTAGTCTTGGTGAAGGTCTGGTTTATTGGTAGGGGTGGGGGTGGTGGTTGTGGCTTTGACCTTGGGGGTTCGCTTTCACTTTGGAAGGGAGGGGTGGATATACCGTTAGGTCTGCCGTTAGGAATGTGGGTCTGGATGAGAGCTGGCCCGGGGCCAGTTTTGGAGGGAGGTTTAAAAGGTTGCGGTCGGAGGTAGTGATAGGGGGGGTTTAAAGGTGAAACGGGCAGGTGGAGTCGGGGTTGTTGTTGCGGAAGAGGTTGGTGCTGGGGAGGGGTTGAATTGTGTAGAGAGTTGTGGTCGTGAGTGGGGTTGGGGGAAGGGTGAGTAAGGCTGGAGGTTGAGAGTTTACGATGATCGGGTGGTTTGGGGGTTTGGAGTGTGGGGATTTGATAGGGAGATGGTGGGGGGGGGTCTGGGCAGGGTTGTGGTTTGAGAGGGGTTGAATTTGGACTGATTTTATTTTCGGGAGAGACGTGGATGGGATTTCGAGGAGTGGTTGAGGTTGAGAGGTTGATTATGTTGTTTGGGGCGAGAGAGAGGGTAGTATTTTGGGGGTTAGCCAAGGTGGAAAAAGTTTTGTGGTTGGATTTTGATGGGCGTGGTATTTTGTCGAGCAGGATCTTTGGGGGTGGAATTTGGGGCGGATGGGGTAACGGTGAAGAGGGGGGTAAGATAGGGGGGGAAGAGGAGGTAGGGGTTATGTACGGGGGTGATTTTTCGTTCTGAATGTGGTCGTGAGAGGTTGGGCTGGCAGGGTGGGAATTGGTGGAGGTTGAGAGTTTAGCTGGGCTAATGATGGTGGGGGACCGACTGGTGAGCAGGTGTTCGGTATGCATGAGGGGGGGGAAATCACTTTGGTGGGGGTCACGCGTGAGGGGGGGATTAACGGTGCGTGTGGGAGGATCAGAGTGGTGAGGTGTGAGTGATTTAGGAAACGGAATTTGTTGGTGGGACTGTGGAGGATTGTTGGGGGAAGAGTTAGGCATAGAACATGGGTTATTGGGGGAGGACTGATGTACTGATTTGTGGTTGTTAAAAGTACGAATTTGGGGAGTTTTCTCGGTGGCAGTGACGGTTTGTTTAGAGGTTATATGGGATTGGTGGGTTTGTCTGTCATGAGGGGGTGAGTCAAGTGTGAGGTTTTGAAGTTTTTTAGGGGTGTGAATTGTGGGGGGGTGGAAGGGAGCTACTGACGGAAAACTGTCACAAGGGAAATTTTGTTGGTGGGGGAATAGCTGAGCATTTCTGGGGGCATGGGGAAAACATTGTTGGGTACATAGGTTGGCATTTTCCCTGGAAACATGGGTACATAAATATTTGGTAGAATGGTTTTTACATACATAAGAGTCTGTCCTGGAAACGTGGGAGGATTGATCCTGGACAGATGGGGGTCTGGGTGATTGACAGGTAAATTGTGGGGATGGGGTGAGTTGGTCAGTTTGGAGATATTGTTGCGGAAGAGATTTGTCTCGGAAAACAATGGAATTTGGTAGGATGGATGAAGGAGACATTGATGGAGATTTTGGTTCTGGTGCTGGATTATGGGGCAGAGGTAGGTTGGAGAGCGGGGGTGTTACTGGAGGTGGATTCAAGAGCGGTTCGGGTAATGTTGGAGAGGGTGACAAGGGAGGGGGGGAATAGGAGGTAGGCGGAGCTGTAGCATTCTTGGTTGATGCGGGTGTTTGAAGGGGTTCACCGAGGTTGGGCATGTGGGGAGATGATGGTGGGGGGGGGGTGAGGTTGACAGTTTTGAGGGGGGGACAGGTGATGAATATGAGGAAGTGAGAGGTGTGACAGGTTGTTGAGGGATTGACGGGGGTGAAGGTTGGTCTTGGGTGACAGGGGCATGTGAGAGAGTGGAGGGGGGGCTCATTTTCTGACCAGCATTTTTCAGGGGTGACATTGAAAGAGAATTGGTTACGGTGGGGGTGACCATTTCTGCGTGCTGTGGTTTGTTGGCAGGCATAGAAAAAGGATGGGGTTTATGGGGTAACACAATTGATGGAAGATTATCGTTGGTGGATGGCTGGGCAGGGGAAAGTTTAGGGATGGTCAGAGAGGATAGAGGCAAGGAAGAGTGCACTGGGGTTGGACTTTCACCGGGAGTCATTTTTGAAGGGTGCACAGAGTTTTCTTTAGGGGGATGGAGGGACTTATTGATGATAGTGTTCAGTGGAGGAATACATTTACTTTCTTGGATAGGGGCTGAAGGGGTGGATAGGGGATTCACCGAACTGAGTTGTCATCTTTCTCTGATGGAGAGTATATGTTCTTCGAATGAGCCGTACGGGTCGAGACGGGCGGTGATGTGGGGTGGGAGGATGTCTAACAATGCGGTGAATAAGAGTTCATTTTGTTGCTCGTCATCTTCAGAGCTATACGTGGTCCTCACGTATCTGTAGAGTTGTACGAGGGTCACATTGATATCCCCTTCATACTTGATCTCGTCGACTTTTATTATTTTGGGGGCGACTAGGGAACCCAAAAGTGGCCCTAAGGTCCGGACCACGAGGGATCGAAACTGGTTCCAGGTAAGCTTTGGCGGTACCTGTTCAACAATTTGGGAAACGGCTTTTCCCAACTGCATAATGTGCAATAATGCAACGGCGATTTTGTCGCGGTCATTTTGAAGTGCCACATCTAACACTGGCTTTATTATGTCTAAGTAAGTGGCGATATCATACGTGTTTACATCATACTTGGGAATGTGTGTGAGTGTAATGGAGAGCTGCCATTTTTGCGATGTTCCCATGCTTCTACTGTTCCAAACTTGCAATGTAATGCAACCTTTTATCCGAATCAAGAACCACCGCTGCCGCCAATGTTATGCCCTGTTTTTCTACAGGATTAACTTGGGTAATGCGAGTTCTAACTGACTGGGTATAGAAGGCTGCATGCACAAAACAAGGTATGAGGAATAGAGAACACAAAATAAACACACGGTAACAAGACACACGATCACGTTTATTGATATACACACTTCTGAATACTCGTGCAAGACAAATGATAGAATTGAACAACACTAGCATTAGTGGATCTGGATGGAGCCTAGTCTCCCACTTCCAACGTTCAGGTATTAATCTTCTGATCACTGGCTTTATTCACAAGTTTATATACTGGAGACCATCAATGTTACATATAGATTCATATTCACTGTTAGATTTATTACTGGTAGCTCTGGTGCACAAGTAGTAGTTCACAGATAGATTAGACACGCGTATTTTAGAGCACGGGAATTCTAGTAACCTCAGGGGGTACTGATCTAAGTTTTATATTCTTGTATCAGAAATACATAGAACGCAAATCAGTGGGCGAACATTCAGATATCACTAGGGTTTCACTTCTATGTAATAATATCTGGATATATGGGTAATTACGAGAGTTAATATCGCCTGTTAATTAATAAACACTTATACGCTTAGCACTTCCTAATGGAATGGTTATATATGAATTATACTGGGGCAAAGATATAGCCACTTCGTAGAAATATTAATAAGTGAATCTCTAAATAGCACTGTAACACTGTAGTACTGATAGAGTGAATCTTGGGTAGTATTTGATCGGTCTGGTCCTGGTTATCTTGCGTCCGTGATGTTGGGGGCTAACGACTGGTTCTGCGGCCGTCCAGATGGTCCATATGTAGGAAGTTCTCAAGTACGTGGACAGGTCCTTCTATCCAAATCTGCCACGGAGTCTGCCGGCTCTGGAACTCAATTCTCAGCAACCAACAATGATAGAGCTCGAGGTCAACTCTGGTGACCACCCTGGTTGGTGTCTATCTTTCAACTGATTTTACTTGGGGCTGGAGCTTGGTTTATAGGCTCGGTTTTGGACCCTGTAGGCCATAGGGATCTCGAGTTCTTATGGATTTATTTAAGCTCTCAATGGATACGGGAACTAGGTAAGGTGGTGATTACTGTTGTGGCACATGGCTATATGGAGCCTTCATAATGTGATATAACTGAGCCTTAGTAAGAGGTACTATTTTGGCTATACTGGAAGTATTTAGGGGAGAGAGACTGGATCTACTTTGCGAGGAGGACTGGGACAGCTGTGATAGGAGCGTCTCTCTTAGATTGTTCAGTCTTCGTTCTATGGTATAGCTGAGGTGCTAATTTGGTTATCCGAGTATGCAAGAAAGGTTAATGGGTTATTGTGGGTTAATAGAGGTTAGTAAAGGTGTTAGTCATGCATGGTTAGTTCATTGATGAATTCCTGTGCTACCTGGTAATGACCCGGAAGTCAAAACAGGGGTCAGGTATACCTCCGCAGGGGTGGGGGTCTCCCTCCTCGGGTGGGTAAAAAGGGGGTAGGTGCGCGCCCTCTCTCTGTGATGGTCGTCCGGCGGCTGTGGCTAGGGGCTTGCCATATCACAAGTGTTTGTAATAACCCTCTGTTTATGAGACAGATGTGGGTGTTCGTAATACCAAAACCGAAGGTGCCCTGACTAGCTGGTTTAATCGGTTGGATTGTTAATTGCATGGTTTGTTGGATGTGGTGGAGACTGGCTTGCTAACTCTGCCACATTTATCTGGAAGTATGGCAATAGAAGTTAGTCACTGGCGAGGCGGCTAGCCTCGCACTGACGATCATTTGGTACAGGGTTGTGAATGGGTTGTGAGGAAATAGATGGCATGCAAAGGGTTAGTAAAGTTCTAATGGTGTTCCTTCCTACTGGGGGAAGGTAGGCTGGATTGGAGTATATATACAAAAGGTTTGAGAATGTTAGTAACGGAAAAGTTAAGGATATTCAGGGGGTGTGGTGGAGAGGCTAGGTTAGGAGGAAGTGGAGGAGCGTGGGGGGTTAACGAGAGGGAGAGGGTTAAGGGGGGGCTATGTGGAAGTTTGACCCTAAGGTCTCTTGGGCGTAGGGGTGGCATTAGACTACAGTTGGTATCGTAGCCTGGGGGTTAATGACAGGGAAAGTATGTTAGCCAAACGCTACCGGGGGATGAGCAATATGTGGTGGTATATGAGTCTGGAAAGGATAGAATCATGTGGACTGTGGGGCTGTGGGGAAGAGGAGGTTAACTGTAGGTGTGTGCTTGACTGTGGATAAAAGTAGAGAAAATCATGGTGTATTATTACTCGTCAATACGAGGGGTTATGGACACTATTATTTGGCACGATTTCTTGCTGATCTAGTTGTCCCTGGGAACTGCGTTTTCTATGAAATATAGACCAAAGAAAGCGGCAGTTCGTAGGGGTACTTCGTTATTGTTTCGTGGTAGATATGTGTCGAGACAATGGTAAAAAAGGGTTATCTATACAATCTCTGGTTGGGGTAAGAATTAGAGTTACTGCATGGTGGCTAACATCTTCAGTTGGTTATATATACAATGGTGTACCCGTGGGTATCATAGTTTCTTATCAATTATGACATGGGGGTTAACATATTACTTCTCGGATGGAAGAACATACATAGATTTATGGGGGCGGTTGGTCTTCAGAAACTTAGTCTGGCAAGACAAGGTATTTTAGGGGGTTAACAAATTACTTCTCGGATGGAAGAACATACATAGATTTATGGGGGCGGTTGGTCTTCAGAAACTTAGTCTGGCAAGACAAGGTATTTTTAGGGGGTTAACATATTACTTCTCGGATGGAAGAACATGCATAGATTTATGCCTGTCTGAACTGGTTGGCATTGGCTCAACCTAGGGACAGGGCATGGGTGTATTAAATTAAGGTGTATTCATGTTCATCATCATGTAGGTAGAGTCTGGCGGGTAAGAGGTGTAGGACACGAGGGGTAGTGGATACGCGAGGTGGGGGAGGGTTGTGAATTGTAAAGGGGGTGGTTTGAGGCTAGGCGCCGCGCCGCTCGTGACCTAGGATAGTGACCCTTAATGCGCTGGACATAGGGGTGGCATTTCCATACGATCGAACAGGTAGGGTGGTGTGTGCAGCGGGGCGTGAAGGATAAGCGGACAGGATGACCCAAAACAGGGTACTACTGAGCATAGGGTCACGAAGCAAAATAGAGTAGTGTGGAATGTGGATACGAAGGAGGTGATTGGAAGACGTATAACAATTGTGGAAAAGTAAATGGAAGAGATGAACACAATGGCGGATAAAAGATAATTAACCTAAGGATTGAATACATGCATGAGTGACGACATTATAGCCATCGTCCTAATAAGATGATGAAACCAGGTTGGTATGCACGTGGCACAATACGACACAAGGACAGTGCCGCTATGTTGTATCAATACTGGTGGCATACTCCGGTTAATATTATATATACACTTAGTTACTAGAAGAACAAGGCAAGGGGGGGGCAACTGAGCACGGGGGTACATATATCTATACTCGTCATGGAAAAGGGAGATATGAGGTAGCTTTCCTGCATCTCTCCTGATAATCGTCTGCAGATTGGTCATAGTGAGTTTATCCGAATTAACAGGCCTAAATCAATACAATAACTGGCATAGGGTTATCGGGTGTATAGAGTCGTGGTTAAAGGTTGGGAATCTATAGTTAGTGGATAAAACAACGGGAGGTTAGAGACATAGAATTGCTAGAATTGGGGGGGACTATGATTGTTATATAACTAAATACAGGGCTGACGTAATCACGATCTGATTTGGTGTGAAATGGAAGCTAAGGTGTCTTAGATCGCCTTGAACCTACACAATGAGAGTATTATAACCTGTATGGTGGTTACCTAATTAAATACATACTTAGGTGGTACATCAAGAATATCAGTGAGTAAAGTATTGTGGTTTGTATATTAGAAGACTGTGATTGAGAGACGTATAATATGTGGAATGAATTGAGAGAGAGAGAGAGACCAAATCGGGAATGGAAAAGGGGCCTGGGATCTCGTTGGGGATGGGAGTTTCGCTCTCAGGATTTTCGTTCCTGTGGCTCGTTAGGGTTGGAGGTTTCGCTCTCAGGTTTTTCGTTCCTGTGGTATTTTACTAGGCGTAGACGTTTTTCGGCCAAAATCCCCGGATTTCGGGGAATATATATGGAATACATAGCCGGGGCTGGAGGGTTAAGTTAAATTTTATTTTTTATTTTCTATGAAGTTTTTTTCTGTAATCATAAGGACGATTCCATAAGAGAATTAAGCGTGCACTTATGAGAGTACTCCCTGACCCTTCCGCGCGGGATATTCAAAACTGCTGCCGCGGGTGTTGAAGGGAGACTATATATTAATAGTCAATATCGTCAATGATTACGGGGCCCTACTAAATATTAGGTTTTCAATACTTCCCTCCGGGAATCAAACCTATATTTGTACGTGAGGCTTCCCTGCGTCGTGGATTTATTATTTATTTCTATAAGAGTTTGTCACTGATAATGTTGGATAGAGTTATAGGGGAAGGTTAGCTTTTCTTTCTAGAGTTATTATTGATCATTACTTTAGGTGTTGTATATAGAGAACATACGTATTGTACATAAGTAAATGCTGGTCGGCATGGGGTTATGTTGGCAACCCTGGGGTCATCGGAAGGGTGTGTGTGTCCCTAGCCTCGCTCGCCTGTGTTTTTATACTGTTGTTAGACAAGGCCTGTGGGCTTGAATATTAGTCCTAGAGTAGCCGAGAATGTTAGTTTTTCTTAGTAGACTTTAACGTTGATAGTTTTTAGACTCTGAGTATACAAAATAACACGTTTATAGGAGTTGTAGGATTTTCATACGTGGAGGCTGACTTGGCAATACTGAGGGTCAGCCATGTCACGCGTCCTGTAGCTTTGCGGTTGTGAAGTTGTAGGTTTTGCATACAAGGACCTACAGCAGTTAATATGGGGAATAACAATCTCTGGTCATGCTAGAGTTAGTTAACAAAAGTAAAACTGATATTTTATATATGGAAAGATATATATGAAACAAATCTACAGAGTTAGTAGGGGTCCTAGCTGGTGAACTTTTGGTTGGTACCTCTGATGGTCACTTTTTGTTATCTGTGGGCAAAAGTTCGTTGGCCTACGACTCTCCAAAGTAGGAAGGAAAAATATGTGGGTTGTTTGAAAAAATAGAGAAATGGTAATATTTGAGAAGACGTGTACATAGGTGTTTATTATTTCTTTTAAAAGATAGAAACATCTCGGTGAGATGATTTTAGAACCTTCGTATCTTGACGAAGTCCTTCAACAGGTTTCTTATTCTGTTCACTATTTTGTTACATAATGAATCTGTCTTGTGACATGTTATATTTAAAATTAATACATCCTCTTTACATAATGGTTTTTTAAATGTTTATTATTATCCTTAATATATATATATATATATATATATATATATATATATATATATATATATATATATATATATACATGTTTTTATTATTCTTCCCTTGTTCTCAGAACTTTTGAGAGAAGAAGATGACTCTTCTCTTTACTGGGGATGGTCTCACCCCGAGGCAAATTGTCTTTTCCCGGGGTGATCGGGCAAGTCTCTATTACTGTGGCGACCCTGCTGGTCCTGAGGGTCGCGGCCGTTGTTGTGTTTGACATTCCTGTCTTGGGTGGGGTCGTGTTGTTGTTTTCGTTTTCTCCTTCCGTGTCTCTTCTCTTCTTCTTGCTTCCGTTCTCTTTGTCTTTCTTCTTCTCTTTCTCCGCACGTTTTTATTTTCTTCTGTAATTTAGTATTACTTCATATCCATTAACAATTTACCGAATACAAATGACACCAAGGGACTGGAATTCTCGAACCGAGGCTCCAATCTTGATTTGCCCACTGACATATCCTGGCTTAAAAATCCTGCAAAGTTGATAGCCACTAAGCCCTACTTTTAACTAATTATCTTAACCCACCCAGCTCCGGCAACTTAAATATGTAACTTATGGTAAGACCTTCTCTAAATTTGCCATGAAATACCAGGCTGGGCGAGTTTTCGAAACTTTGTGTTTTTCTGTATTTTCATCCACCAGAATGCTGTTTATTGTGATGTATCATATGTCAATGGAAGGAGGAATATTTATAGTACATGATAAAACAAAACAAAATGTAAATAAATCGAAATATGAAAGTGTAAATGAGTCCGGAATACAATTATTTCCCATGCAATTGTCTTCACACCGTCTTATCTCTAAATTGTGAGTGATGACCATATATTTTGTTTTGCTCAAATAATAGTATTTTTTCTCCTCTTTCCAAATCTGAAACCAGAAATTGTTTTATCTTCAATAGTTCTCAAGCAGTGACCGTAAAAACAAAATATATGATTTTGATTGATATGGTTTATAACATTTTCGATTTATTTCGTTGTTACGAAGTGTATGATCTTAAATTTAGGCTGAATGAATACGGCAACTAATGCTGATGAGTATAAAAAAAATAGAAGTTCCTACGACAAATACCTTTTGCGCTATGAATATTTGAAATGAAGAGCCAAAATGCGAATATTTACGCTTCACCCGTATCTGTTCCGCCGACGCTAGCCGGGTTCCGAGCTGTTCCCCACCTCGTCGTTGTGTTATTTGCTTGGATACGTATATAACTGTATATATCACCGGAATCGGAAAATTGTGCTCTTTCTAATGGTGAAAACCAAAATAATATACCGTAATTGGTTCGCGAGCTATGCGCAATTGTTTCCATGCATTGTTATTGTTATGTAAATATATGAGAATGTTTATACAGTTGTATATCTTTGCCACAATGTACAACAATTTTATATAAATATAATTATATATATATATATATATATACGGTATATATATATATATATATATATATATATATATATATATATATATATATATATATATATATATATATATATATGTTATATATATATATATATATATATATATATATATATATATATATATACAAGGTGTCAAACAAAATATAATGAATGGTAACAAAAATATGTGTATGTGTGTGGGTATCTATATATATATATATATATATACCCGGTATATATCTCACAGCTGAAGGCTTAAAAACGCACTACTGAAACATGATATTTACCTCGCTACAAGGGAGAGCTAATTGCCAAAATCCTCTCATTAAGTTAAACTTACTGCTGTATGAGGCCAACCTGGTAAATGCAATCTTTGATCCGTGGCAGTGGGTAGGTATCGTTCTTTGTGACAGCATTAACTTGCCTATAGTCCATACATAACCTATGGCTCCCGTCTGGCTTTGGCACAAGTATGACCGGACTACTCCACTGGCTTAAGGCCCTTGTGATCAGCTCGTTAGATAACATGAAGTCAAGCTCGACCTGCAGTATACTCCTGCGTTGTGGCGAGACACGGTAGGGGGATAGTTTAATGGGAGTTGCATCCCCTACGTCGATGTCGTGCACGGCCAAAGAAGTGAGCCCTGGAGTATCACGGAACACACTGGGAGACTGAGATAAAACAGAGATTAGTTGGTTCGCTTGATCAGAGGGAAGATGACATAGTTTAGATGGTAATTCCCCCCGAACTACTGAATTATACTGAAAGTTGGATAGGCTACATGATAAGTCAAAGTCTGCATGGATACCTTCAGGCTCTGGAAAAGTCTGTTGCGGGTCAGTAAGAGAACTGAAGACTTCGTCCGCACCAGGCTGTCCACAGGTCCTGACATTCACTGCCACAGTGGGAGAATCTGGAGGAGAGGAATCAGGGGACCTATGGTAGGGTTTCAACATATTTATATGGAATACTTGCGTGGGCTTTCTCCTGTCTGGGGTAGTTACTAGATAATCGGTAATGCTCACCCTCTGAATGATCTTATATGGGCCCCTGAACTTGGCAGATAAAGGTTGGCCAAAAAGGGGGAGCAGGACCAAAACCTCATCACCGGGCTGAAACTCCCTCTCACGGGCTTTTCTGTCATACCATTTCTTCATGGAGCTTTTAGCCACTGTCAAGTTTTGAGCGGCAAACTCACATGAGGATCTCAGCCGGGTTTTGAAATCTGAAACATACTTGAGGAGGTTTTGGTTCCCCTCCTGGCCAACTAGGCTATCCTGCAATAGTTGCAAAGGACCTCTTACCTGGTGACCGAAAACTAGCTCATTAGGGGAAAAATCCAGGGATTAAGTTGGAACCTCACGAGTAGCAAATAAAAGAAAAGGTACCCCCTTATCCCACTCAACTCCGGTCTCTGTGCAATACTTACGTATCATTCCCTTTAATGTCTGGTGATATCGTTCGAGAATCCCTTGACTCTCTGGGTGGTAGGTGCTAGACTTAACATGCTTGATACCCAACTCCTTCAGGGACTGCTGAAAAATGTTAGAGGTAAAATTGGTTCCTTGATCGCTTTGCACCTCATGGGGGAAACCCATTCTGGTGAAGAATTTGAGCAGTTCCTTGATGACAGTTGGAGCAGAGGTAGTCCTTAAGGGTATAGCCTCTGGGTAGCGAGTTGCCATGTCCATGATAGTTAATAAATAAATGTTACCTTGGGAAGTCTTAGGCAATGGGCCTATAATGTCCACTACCACCCGAGTAAAAGGATTCTCGAAAACGGGCAAGGGCACCAGAGGATGTACAGGCACCTTCTGATTGGGTTTTCCTGTCATCTGGCAAGTGTGACACACTCTACAAAACTCCACTACATCTGCACGCATTCCTGGCCAGTGAAAGTGGGCTCTGATTCTGTCTAGAGTTTTTCTCACACCTAGGTGTCCTGCCAATGGTATACAATGTGCCATTTCCAAGATATCTCTACGACAAGGTTTGGGGACTACTACTTGATGGACGTCCCAGGCCCAGTCATTGATTGGTCTGTGTGGCGGTCTCCATCTACGCCACAATACTTCTCCTTTGAGGTAGAAACATTCACCACCCTCCTTCTCACATTCCTCTTCACTCACGGCCCTGGCAGCTAACTCCTCGCATTCACTATCATCTCTCTGTAGCTCTACCAGGCCACTAGGACAATTTGGAGGGGTTTCATGGTCATTGTTAGGGTCAAGATGAGCCATAAAGGTGTCGGATAAATCCACCTCATTCACATCAGGCACAGTTGGAGCGTCATTCACACTCTCATCATTCCTTTCATCAACTCTTACATTCGGTACATTTCTGTCTGAGGGAACTGCTACTTGAGACATTGAACGTGTGACAGCACACACAGGGAAAACTGTTGGCATCTCCTTTTCGAGCTCACCGGTTAGTGGCTCGTTAACAGGGGAAAGTGACAAAATGGGGTCTGGTCGGACCTTCTCACCTGCTACATCATTCCCCAAAAGGAGTGTTACCCCATGCACAGGGATATCTTGGGACCTACACAAAGCTATGGTGGCCTCACCCTGTAGTAACTCACATTCAATTTCGCCTTTTACCAAGTGTGCATAAAATTGGCCTCCAACAACAACAACAACAACAACAACAACAACAACAACTGGTTCGCCAGGTGGGCACTCAGTGTAAGGATTCACCATGAGGGTGCTAGTAGAACCTGTGTCTCTCAGAATGTTTACCTTATGCATACAACCATTTAATCTCACGTTGCCAGATGAAATAAAGGGACGGTAACTGTCCTGCACTGATGGTGAAATTATTATTGGCTTAACCCTAGTGGGTTGCACCACACATGCTACTACACCCCTGTCTAGATGGTTTACGTTAGCTGCTAGGTACTCCTTCTGTCGGGAATCCTGTATTAAAGGAACTTTTGGTGCTAGGTACTCCTTCTGTCGGGAGTCCTGCATTAAAGGAACATATGGAGTTTGAGATACGGCGGCCACTGTCTGCCCTGATCTCTCAGTTCTCTCCTTGGCCCAGCACTGATAAGCAAGGTGGCCTCTCTTGCCACAAAAAGTACATACTTTAGGGGATACAGGAACGTTCCCTCTTTGAGTATTACTATTACTTTGGGGCCCACCTCTGTTACCATTGCCCTGAGTCGCATTTTTAGTTGGGGGAACAATTCTATTTTGGCTAGCTGGGGAAGACGTTACAGGCTTGTGACTGGGTCTGTCAGATTTGTGATTGGGATACTTAAAATTAGAACTAGAATTATCGTAGGGCTTCTTTCCACGAAATTTGTTGTTGAGCACGTATGTGTCAGCCATGTCAGCGGCGTCGGCAAGACAATCTACCTTTTTCCCCTTTAAATGATAGGATACAGAAGAATCAATTTTCCATAGGAAATTTTCTAACAGGACCAACTCCTTCAGATCGTTGTAGCTTGTGACTTTCTTACTCTTGACCCAATGATTGAAAGTTTTAGTCATGGTCCTGGCAAATACCTTATGGGTTTCTTCTACTTTCTTCTGGTTTTTACGGAAAGATTGCCTGTAAGCCTCAGGCTGCAATTGATAGGTTCTTAGGATAGCTTCTTTGAGATTGTCATAATCCTGTCTAACCTCTGCTACTTCTGACAAATACGTGGCTCGAGCCTGCCCTGTCAAAACAGTTTGTAACATAAAAGGCCATTGATCTCTTGTCCACTTCATATCTCCAGCAACTTCCTCAAACAAAACAAAGAAATCCTGCACATTATCCTCAGTGAAAGGTGGAATGACACTAGTCATAGTTAATCCCAGAGGGGGAGCAATTAAGGGAGCATTAGTGTTGACATTTAGTTTAGCCGTACGATATTGATATTCACATTGTTCGGTCGTTGCTCTGGCTTTTATGCTGGCTTCTTCGGTATTTATTCTGGCTAGTTCTATTTTTAGTCTGGCTTGTTCTAGATCGAATAATTGATCAACGGTAAAACCAGGTGGCAATTGTTCATCAAGTTGGCTAGGTTCACTCGGAATCCCACCAACTGCTCCGTCTCCCTCCCCGCCTTCTACAGGGAACAGGTGGGTTTTTATGGTCTGAGCCACCTCTACTTTGGACATGTTTGAGACAGTTAACCCGGGAGCTGCGGGGAGACTCTTAAGAGTTCCCCCGGCGGACTGCGGGGAGACTCTTAAGAGCAGAGCTTTTGAATGCGTACCAAAACCGCGCGTTTATAGCCAGGCGGCTGAAAATTGGTGTGGGTATAGTACTACATGTCAACTCTCGACACCACCCCGCCAAACGCTCGCCCCGCACTCGTGCAAGCACCATCGCGCCAGTAACCACGCACTAGTCATGGAGCCCACACGTCCCTCACGCTCGCTCCCTGATGACACAACCAGCCCTCCTTCTGGTGGTGTTAGCCGCCGTGGAAGGCAGAGGGTGGCTGCTAAAGACCCTAGCTACCAGTATGACATGCCCTACAGCTCGGAGGACGAAACACCTGCACCCAAAGCACGAAAAACACGTGCAAGCACGAGAAAGGTACAGAGGTCATTGGTGTTTCGGGACACTGCCACCACGACCCAGGCCACTACAACAACCACTACCACCACCACTGCCACCACTGCCACCCCTGCCACCCCTACCACCGGTACCAGCGACGCAGGAGGCCGCCCTAGGGCTGCAGAACCTGCGGGGGCAGGAAAAATTAAAGGCACGGGCGTAGGGAAGAGAACCCGTACGCCAGCCACAGTGCCCCTACCACCACCACCACCACCAGCCGCCCCTGGCCCGGCTGCCCTTGCCGCCCCTGCTGCCCCTGCCACCCCTGCCACCGGTACCAGCAACGCAGGAGGCCGCCCTAGGGCTGCAGAACCTGCGGGGCCAGGAAAAATTAAAGGCATGGGCGTAGGGAAGAGAACCCGTACGCCAGCCACAGTGCCCCTACCACCACCACCACCACCACCAGCCGCCCCTGGCCCGGCTGCCCCTGCCGCCCCTGCTGCCCCTGCCGCCCCTGCCGCCCCTGCCCAAGGAACAGGGAAGGGGAAGGGGAAGGGGAAAGGGAGAGGGAAAGCGACTGCTGGCCCTGCTGGCCCTGGTGTCCCTGCCGGCCCTGCTGCCCCTGTTGCCCCTGCTGCCCCTGCCGCCCATGCCGCCCCTGCCCAAGGAACAGAGAGAAGGGCGACAGGCACCACCATCATCTTGCCATCAAGGCCACGCACCACTGCTGCCCCTGCCGCCGCCCCTGCCACCGCCTCTGCTGTCCCTGTCCATAAGACTCCCGCACGTGCAAAAGTGACCCGGAAAACTCTGACACCATCAAAGTATGCCGCCCTGCTGTTTGATGGTGATTCGCAGGACATTGGCAGCCCAGGTTTCGACGACGAAGCCCTAGCACGGGACCAAGGGTGGGGGGATTTGGGAGTGGACAGTGGGAGTGAGTCCGACGTCGGTGACGAAAATGAGGAAGGGCATCGTCTGTCAAGTAAAGAGGAGGGTGATGATGATGAAGTGCTGTATCGCGACCATGGAAGCGATATTTCAGACGATGAAGCAGACGCAGACGACATTCCGATCCCTGAGCTGCCTTCGTTCGATTGGTCTGACGGGGTCAATTTTGTACCTGACGTGCCCCAGTTCAATCCTGGGATGTCAGGAACAACTGACGACTGGCCCTGTGACGATCAAGCGAACGAAAGCGACTTCTTCCTCGCTTTTTTCGACATGGAGGTAATGACGTACATCGTTGCCCAAACAAACGCCTACTACAGGTGGGTGTTTGGCAGATTGGACGTCCTTTCTCCAAAAGCGAGAATACGAGGCTGGGTGGATACGACTGTGGAAGAATTTATGACGTTCTTTGCCTTGTTGTTCCTCATGCCTCTGATCAAGAAGCATGTGTTGCAACACTATTGGAAGCACGACCCTCTCATCGCTACCCCAACTTTCAATAAGTTCATGACTCGTGACAGATTTTTGTTGCTGCTAAGATTTATGCACTTTGCAGACAACGAAAATCCTAACAGGATTGACAGGATATGGAAAGTTCGGGATGTGTTCACCATGTTGTTGGAGAGGTATAGGAAATACTTTTTACCCCTTCCTCAATTTGGTGATTGATGAGTCGCTCGTGCTCTTCAAAGGATGTCTTGTTTTCAAGCAGTATATCCCCTTGAAAAGGCATAGGTTCGGAATCAAGCTCTTCGTTTTGTGTGACTGCGAAACTGGAATAGTGCTTGACATGATCGTGTACACAGGCACTGACATTGACATACCGAAAGCCGCTGCCAATGACCCCATGGGCATGTCAGGTGCCATCGTCAGGAAAATGTTGGCACCTTACCTGGGCAAAGGCCACATCATCTACACTGACAACTGGTATACTTCTCCTGCTCTCTGCCAGTTTCTTCATGACAACCAAACGGGGTCATGTGGGACTGTCAGATAGACAAGAAAGTTTATGCCAAAGTTCACAGGTAATGTCATTCCTCTCACAGATGCCTCCTCCAGTGACACACCTTCAGAAGACGACCTGGCCCAGGAACACCGCGAGAGGCATGTGCGAAGAAGGCGACGAAAGGGGCAGAAATACAAGCAGCTCGAGAAGTGTGGGAAACTGATAGCCCTGAAGTGGAAGGATAAGCGAGACGTCCACCTGCTTTCCACCGTCCACACAGGTGCCCAGATGGATTCTGGCAAAATCCACTACCGAACCAGGAAGACAATCTACAAGCCCGACATGGTAGTGGACTACACTAAGAACATGCGCCTGGTGGACAAGTCTGACTGTCAGCTGTCAGGCGTTGAGTGTCTGAGGAAGACTGTGAAGTGGTATCACAAGCTCTTCCTCCACCTAGTTGATATAACGATGCTGAACGCCTACAACTTGTGGTTGGTGAAAAAGGATATGGCCCCAAACCAGAAGCTGAAATTCCGGGAGTTCGTCTACAACGTCTCATACCAACTCCTGGAGAAGTATGGCACCACCACTCACAGACGTACGGCATGGCGTGGGGATCACGTTCCTGACCGCATCCAGCTGGGTGTCGAAAGACACTACCCCATCAACACTGAGATGCTTGGCACTCGTCACAGGCAGGCGCAGTGCACCGTCTGCAGCTCCAGTGTCAGGAAACCCCATGTCACCAAAAGAGTCACCTCAATGTGCGCCGAGTGCAAAGTTCCACTCTGCCTGGGTGACTGCTTCAGGGACTACCACACCTTCAAGAATTATTGAGTGTCGCCCTGCCCTGCCCTGCCCTGGACTCGCCCCGTGCCCTGCCCTGGACTCGCCCCCTGCCCCGCCCTGTCCTGGACTCGCGCCCTACCTTACCTGACCTGACCTAATTGATCACGCTACCTCATAATGTAACATATATATTATATAATGTATAAGTTCCAAAGATGTCCCTGTGATATAGCTTTTACATTATATAATTGTATGTTTCATTATTTAGTTTATAAGTTTCAAAGATTTACATGTAATATGCCTTATTTTTTTAGTATATCAATATATATGTTTGTTATTAGCCAAAGTAATGTGTATATAATTATTTTCTTACCTCAAATGAATTGTACAAAAATAAATATGTTTCAATAAATCCTGTCAAACCTACTAAGATAATAAAAAAAAACAATAAAAAAAACAAAAAAAAACAAGGTCATGTCATTGTATTCTTACAATATGATATATTCTATGAATATTTCATATTGTTTGAATACAATGGCATGATCTTGTAAACAAACATTTTTATCAAAAATTTTCTAGACAATATAAAACCTTCCCCATAACCCCCTCCTGGATTCGATCACACAACCCTACCACACTTTGAGTTTTCCAGTCCGCGACCTTACCAACCATGCCACAGGAGCTCATACCAAATATCACTCAAAACTTCGTGTCTACAATCGAAATGACAATATACAAAAAAAAATGAATTATCCCACCAATTTACGTTTGTAAATTGATGGGATTATCAATTATATCATGCCAAGGTTTATAAAAGTTTGTCAGTGTCAAGAATTAGTAATTATATAACTTTATTCTGTCAAAAATTGCCCAAACACTCAGCAAAATTGCCCCTCTCAGTGCGACTCCACTCATTTTCACACGGTCAAGCGGTGACCCTTGCCGCTCCTTTATGCCCCAGCTACACCAGCCACAGCAGCTCTGTCTGGGAACAAAATTTGTATAAATACAATAATGGATAAAATACTCTTCACAAATACATTTGTATTGTATAATATTGTAAATAAAAAAGAATAATAACTGTGTGGGTGTCGAAAATTGCTCAACCAGCTTTCTTAT
>JBAKBP010015927.1:0-17500 GCA_037953745.1 Lithodes maja
CCCCTTCCCCTAGATCCTGCCCTTTTCCTATATACCCCCTTCCCCTAGATCCTGCCCTTTTCCTATGGCCCCTGTACCCCTTCCCCTAGATCCTGCCCTTTTCCTATATGGCCCCTGCACCCCCTTCCCCTAGATCCTGCCCTTTTCCTATGGCCCCTGCACCCCCTTCCCCTAGATCCTGCCCTTTTCCTATGGTCCCTGCACCCCCTTCCCCTAGATCCTGCCCTTTTCCTATATGGCCCCTGCACCCCCTTCCCCTAGATCTTGCCCTTTTCCTATTTGGTCGCTCGCCTAACGCATATGTCACCCTATCGCACCATTTCCTCGGCTGTCACCTCTAATAATTCTTCCTCTTCTTATTCTTTTGTTTCTTCTTCTTGCCCTTTTCCTATATGGCCCCTGTACCCCTTCCCCTAGATCCTGCCCTTTTCCTATGGCCCCTGCACCCCCTTCCCCTAGATCCTGCCCTTTTCCTATATGGCCCCTGCACCCCCTTCCCCTAGATCCTGCCCTTTTCCTATGGCCCCTGCACCCCCTTTCCCTAGATCCTGCCCTTTTCCTATGGCCCCTGCACCCCCTTCCCCTAGATCCTGCCCTTTTCCTATGGCCCTGCACCCCCTTCCCCTAGATCCTGCCCTTTTCCTATATACCCCCTTCCCCTAGATCCTGCCCTTTTCCTATGGCCCCTGTACCCCTTCCCCTAGATCCTGCCCTTTTCCTATGGCCCCTGTACCCCTTCCCCTAGATCCTGCCCTTTTCCTATATGGCCCCTGCACCCCCTTCCCCTAGATCCTGCCCTTTTCCTATTGTCCCTGCACCCCCTTCCCCTAGATCCTGCCCTTTTCCTATATGGCCCCTGCACCCCCTTCCCCTAGATCTTGCCCTTTTCCTATTTGGTCGCTCGCCTAACGCATATGTCACCCTATCGCACCATTTCCTCGGCTGTCACCTCTAATAATTCTTCCTCTTCTTATTCTTTTGTTTCTTCTTCTATCTTCTTTCTACCTTTCTTCTCCTCCGCTGTCATATCTAATAATTCTTCCTCTGTGTCCTTTGTCTTATTCTTTTGTTTCTTTTCTTCTCTTTTCTGTCTACCCTTCTCCTCCGCTGTCATCTCTAATAATTATTCCTCTGCTTCCTCTTCCTCTTATTCTTTGGTTTCTTTTTATTATGTATTCTTTCTCCCCTCCTTCTCTCTTTGCCTCCCTTTTCTCTCCTCCCTATGTCTTCTGTCCTCCTCCTTCTCTGCCTCCACCACCACTCCTCCTCCTCCTCCTCCTCTTGCCTTGTATCCTCCTGCTCCTCAACCACTCCTTTTCTCCTCCTTCTCCTTTTTGTTTGCTATCCTCCTCCTCTCCCTCTTCCTCCTCCTCTTCTTCCTCTCCTTCAGTGGGTGGGGAGGAGCCTTCTACTTTACTATCCTTTGCTCTGAGTCTATCTAGTAGTTGGTAGCTGACCAGTGTAGATATCCAAACTGCCCCCTAAGGACCAATAGATCTGTTGCAATTTGTAAGTCCTTTGTATCCCTCCTCTTCCTCCTCCTCCCTCCTCCCCCCACTACAGTACCACACTTTAATCACCACCACCGTTTTTCACCCACTCACCCCAAAAATACCTCTAGCCCTATTTTACGTGCAAGTCCTTATGAAAACCCTGAATGGTGATTGGCCGCCGGTGCTAATGACGTCATGGGGCAGAATAAAAATGTGATTGTCCAATAACCCGGGGAAAGAGGCCTCATCAGCCCCACTAACGACCAGGCTTCAGAAAGGTACCGCTTATTAATCCGGTTTTGTGTATTTTTGTGTGTTCCCTCTCGATCTCTCTTCTTGTTCTCTCTCTCTCTCTCTTCTCTCTCTCTCTCTCTCTCTCTCTCTCTCTCTCTCTCTCTCTCTCTCTCTCTCTCTCTTTTTAGTGGATGCTTTATTGCTCTTAAGACCGATATAGCCAGGGTAGATTGGCCTTTATGAGCTAGTTACGGCGTATCATATAAGGCATAGCTGGAGTGTGTATATGTGTGTGTGTGTGTGTGTGTGAGATAGATAGAGAGAGAGAGAGAGATATGATGTTTTAGCATTTGCGTGTGTGTTCAATAATGGGTATATATGAGATTATATGCACGTTCGTTGTTATTTTTGTATCTGTATATTTTTGTATCTGTATATTTTTGTATCTGTATATTTTTGTATCTGTATATTTTTCCTACAAGTTTTAATTAAGGGGAGGTTTTTAGTTTGTTTCCTACTCCTCCAGCAATCTTAAAATGTCACCCCCTTGATCCCCTTTCAAGATAAATTTGTACATTTTTCGGTAGAAAAATTTCCCGGCTGAAAGCCGATTCCTCTTAAATTACAGGCTCGCTATCGCTCGCCAGGATAAAATCGACACCTAAATGGCACGAAAGGTCTTAAAATTGATAGAAATGGGTTGAAAGTTCTTAAAATCGTCAAAATAATGGGGCGAACATCTTAAAATTAGAAAAACAATGGGGCTAAACATGAGGGAGAAAGGAGTCAAGAAAAAAATCCCTCAAGTGGAAATCTCCCCTTAAGGGGAGATCTCCACTTGAGGGATTTTTTTCTTGACCCCTTTCTCCCTCATGTTTAGCCCCATTGTTTTTTATATGAAACGTTTGCCCCATTAGTTTAGCGATTTTAAGAACTTTCACCCCATATTAAGACCTTTCGTGCAATTCAGGTGTCGATTTTATCCTGGCGAGCGATAGCGAGCCAGTAATTTAAGAGGAACCGGCCTTCGGCCGGGACATTTTTCTACCGAAAAATGTACAAATTTATCTTGAAAGGGACTCAAGGGGGTGTAATTTTAAGCTTGATGGAGGTCTAGGGAACAAACTAAATACCTCCCCTTAATATATATACTGAATTATATAACTTGTAGCTAATCCAGAATTCCTGTCGGTCCGTTCCATTATTCAGCCGTAGCTCCGGACCCAGACAAACTTATAAAGAATTAGGGGCCGTGTTGGCATTATGGGGAAGCCTCTTATTATAAGTTGCAAGAGAAGCGGCCTTAAAGAATTACCTGTACCCTTGTATTTTGTGGCCGGGGTCTTTGATGGATATGGTGTGTGTGTGTGTGCGTGTGTGTGTGTGTGTAGGGGATATTTTGATGTGTGTATGTGTGATTAGCTTTCCTTTTTATATGTGTACTGTAATTGTTCGTTTGTTTGTGTATGCATATGTATGTGTTGCACAGCATTGTTGTTCGTTTCAAAGAGTAGAAAAACACGAGGCAATTAAGGTAGGTTCACACATAGGCGAGTCGGAGCGCGAGGCCAACGCGAGTCACACTCGCCGCAAATCGCCGTTGATGGAGCCCGAACCCCAACGTGAGTAGCAGCTGATGCGAGTAAACATGCATAGAACACGAATTTAACACGAGTTTACACAAATTTAACACGAGTTTACACGAGTTTACATGAGTTTACACGAGTTTACGCGAGTGTTGGCGAGTTTAACACGACCCCAACACGCACCGCCAAAATTTGAAAAATAACTGTCAAATTCCAGGGTACGAATAGTGCGAGTTTACAGGAGTCTACATGAGTGTCACAGGAGTTTACATGAGTTTACACGTGTTTACACGAGATGAACGGGAGTTGTGACGCATGCCGAGTATGAGCATGCTGTACAGAACGCTCAGTCAGACCCCACTCTCGCTAGGATCGTCAGGGCAGGAACTTTGGCTGTAGTCCGTGTAGAGTTTCCTAACTCAGTTTATGTGAGCCGTTGTACTATAAGTATTATAATTATGTATTTTGTTTTCTTCTAAGTCAACGAGTTCTATTTTATATCATTAGATATAAGTATTGTGTGTGGGACTTATATGTAATGATGAGAGGAGAAGAGAGAGAGTTATGTAACGACGGCCCGGGGAGCGCGCCACGAGGTAGGTAGGCCTCCCTCCCTCCTCCCTCCTCCCTCCTCAAGCGCGTGGGAAATCCTTTGTCGATCCCAGATTGAGAGAGAATATTACGTAATGATTGTCAGTGGGCGGTCCTTAGTAGTTTGCGATATGCCGCTAGAGGGCCGAGTATAAAAAGGAGAGGTCCTCGCCACAATTCTTTAGAACTCATCAGGCAGAGCGACTTCTCATATCCCTTGCAACTATCCATATTCTTCCGACTGATGTGAACTTTCTCTACTCTCTGAACAGCCTATCTTCTTCCCTTCTCGACCCTTTATAACCTCAATGACCCCTTTGGTGCAGATTTAGTCAGCCAAAGTATTATCGCTTGAGTTCTCACGAGATAAGTGCCTGTTAGATAGCCTATTTTTGGAAGGGTTAACTAGAATAGGATTGATTGATGTTTGTTGCACTCGTATATGCATTTCCCTGTGTGCGATTATTCATGTTCCTGTTTTCTGCTGGCTTAGGCAATGCTAGACTGGGATAGGGTTTCTGAGTTGTGATTTCCTATGAGTACTAGGTTGCGGTTGAACCAGTACAATTGCAACGGAGACGTGGAACGCCTAGGTGGTCTTTCTGACTGTGTACCGTGGGAGTTTAGCACTGTGTTGCGAGTGAGGGCTTTTGCCTCTGCCACCCAACACTGTGCTATCTCATTTGCTTGACTTTGAGAGGATCGCCAGGAGAGAACCAGATACTAGTGATCTGGATCTCTCAAGAGAGCATCCCGTCAATTAACGTAATTTGGCCGCACAGCCTTAAGGACCTCGCTAGGCTACGAGCCGCTTGCTCAGCCATTGTTTCCTAGCCTACTACATCCCAGCTAGACTTTGCTCGGTCAGCAGATACAGCATAATATTGAAGCTCTCCTTATGTATGTTATTGTTTATGCACTATTGATTTCATGTGTGGCACGCATAGCTACTTTAGAGATTAGTGGCCCCCGAGCACAATCCTAGTAGGCTATTGACAGTGCATTGTCGGAGTACTTCTTTTATATGTTTGCCATTTACTACTGTCTATTCTTATAATTCTTCTTATGTCAACTTAAAGCCTTTAATTGCCAGTGTTACTTATTGAATTGCTGTTCAAAATCCGATACTTACTTCTTACGAGTATTCGAGAAGCATCTAACTTTATCAGAAGATTCCTTGCTTGATGCTCGAGGACTATTGTTTAACGTAACGTAATAGTGCCGATCCGAAGTAGAGGGTGGAGGACTTCTTAAGTTCTTAGTCAAGGGTGGATTACTTCGGCTTCGGCCAACACTATTCTTTAGTGTTGTAGTACTTTCTTCTTTGTTTGATTGTTGACCAGACTAGATAACTCCCGTCTTGTTATTAGTCTGTTGTGTGAAACGCTAGTACCGAGTTCTTGTATACCCCGTTATAGCAGATAGAACTCTGGAGGGTAGTGGCGTTTTTTGTTCGGCTGGCAGTACTCTGGGGTTGGGATCGTGTGTTTCCGTTGTGGCAGCGAGCCATACTCGAGTCCTGTGTAAGAGCCCTAGTGTACCCGAGTGCCCGGTCGTAACAAATGGCGACCTTGCTTAGGATTTTGTGAACAGTATAATTTTTTGCAGAGTTGTACAACATTTGTTTGTTCGTACTTTAGCGTACATATTGAAGAATATTTTTTTTTGTAAGGCAATTAGGAGAGCATTTAAGAGACTCCAGTTAATTTAGTAATTAGTGCTTACATAAGGGAGTTTAACACTTTTGTCTCGAGAATTTTTTGTGAACTTCAGTATGTCGTGCCCTAGTACTGACGAGGAGCGAGAGATGCCATTTGAGGAGGTGCCGTTAGTAACTAGTGAGGAGGATGCTAGACTTTTTGTGAGTAAGCGGTACCACGTGACGGAGGAGAGGCTGACTGGGGTGAATGTTTATGGCTTGCACCTGATAGCCAAGGTTTTGGGTCTATCCAATGTAGAAGGGATGTCCAAGGGGGAGCTGATTTCCTGGGTGTTGCGTGGGCGACATGGGGTTTCGGAGGAGAGGGCGTTTGGGGGGGTTCCTCCCCAGATCCCCTCTCACTCGACTCCCACAGTGCCGTCCACTCAGTTGCCGGAGGTTAGCACTCTCCCACAGAGGGATGAGAATTGGCAAATTGGAGTGCCCTCGGGCGGTGCACATGGTGGTTCCCCAGTTTTTGCCCCCCCTCCTTCAGTAGTGGCAGCTCCCTCTTCCTGCCTGTCTCCAGATATGATATTTAGACTTGAGCTTGCTAAAATTGAGAATGAGGCGAGGAAGCAGGAGATTGAGGCTGAGTCTAGGAAGCATGAGATTGAGTCTAGGAAGCAGGAGAAGGAGATTGAGGCTGAGATTAGGAGGCACGAGGCTGAGCTTAGGTACGACTCGGAGAAATATTGTGCTCAAATAGATTTAGATAAGACTCGTGCAGAGTCGACAGGGACTCGGATGGGCCGTGAGTGCCAAGTAAGAGAACAGTCCTTGTCCCACTTAGTCAAATTGGTGCCGGCATTTAGTGAAACTGAAGTCACAGAATTTTTTAATCGTTTTGAGAAGAAGTGTAGGGAGCATAATTGGCCTGAAGAGAAGTGGGCAGCTCTGGTCTCCTCAAGACTTACGGGTAAGGGTCTGAAGGCTTATGATGCACTGCCTTTAGAGTCTTGCATTGACTACCCAGTATTGAAGAGAGCTGTCCTACGGGCATACGAGTTGCAACCAGAAACATATCGATTGAAGTTTCGGGGTGTTACAAAGACTAGGGAGGCGACCTTTCTTGAACATGCCCGGGACTTAAAAGATGCACTTACAAACTGGACACGTTCTGAGAAAGCTGAGACGGCCGAACAGTTGACTGAGCTGTTTCTGCTCGAGCAGTTTTATAAGTGTACAGGTGCAGAAATGACTTTAACTATTAAAGAAAAGAATCCAAAAACTCTACAGGAGGCAGCTGAGATGGCTGACCTCCGGCTATCATTAATTCGTGGGTGCGGGTCTGCCCAGCGTAGTGAGGCAGGTAACAAGGGGCGTGACGCCCCACCCCCCGAGTTAGTAATATATCTTATGCAAACAAGTACAAGAGTTACGATACCAAGACTGACCACAAGACTAGCACCGTCCCATTTAAGAAGGGGCCGGGCCCTTCCCAGTACCAAGGGAAGCCCAAAGGGGAGTTAGAGTGTTATCAATGTCATAAAAAGGGGCACTTTGCAAGAGTCTGTCCTAGCAAACCACCTACAGCAGCTGTGTCTTTGGCCTGCAACATTGGTGTGTCTCTGAAGTCTTCTGAGTTTGCCCGGGGCAGTTCGTCAGAGGCTGAGGCACAGCCAGTGCAGAAGCACCTGGGAGGCTCGAACCCTGCTCAGGATGTTTTTTGCGACCATAGAGGACGGGGTTGCGTGATGTGGGCGGGGCGCAAGCATGGAGTAGAGGTCTTGCGTGATACAGGTGCTTCCCAGACTTTGATGAAAAACTTGACTGGCTACCCTATAAATGCGGCTCGGGTGGTAGTGGTGCAGGGTATTAATGCAACTCGGTCATACCCGCTGGTGCGGTTGGAGTTGGAGGTGGATGGTGTGGCACGTGAATTGGATGTTGGGATTGTGGAGAAACTGCCAGTGGAGGGCGTCGACCTTCTTCTCGGCAACGACTTTGCAATGCCCGCTTCTGAGGTTCTACCCTTAGTCGTTGCCGAGAGGCCGGCCGACGTGAGTAGGGAAGAGCGAGAGTGGGTCGAGCGGTGCCAGGCACAACCCATGGCGTGTGCTGTCACCCGAGCTCGGGCAGCTAAAGTGTCACAGCCTAGTCCTCCGTCTTCAGACCAGCAGAGGAACGATCAACAGGAGGAGGCTAAAGCTGGAGTTGGTTTTAAGAGTTTTGACTCGGCGGCTCTCCTGGGTGATTCAGTATTAGCACCATTACTTAGTTCTGGAGTAGCCCCTGGGCCTGTCATCGAGAGTGACGAGGCTGGGCATGACGAGTCTCCACGACAGCAACGTTATGAACATCGAGAGAGACAGAGGGAGCAGCCCAGTATCGGGGAGGGTCATGCATTGCTCCGGGAGCAGTTAGATCGCTTGGCACCCTCAGATATACGTCGGTTGCAGCTGGAGGACCCTGAGCTCCAAACGTGTGCTAATGGAGCTGTGGAGCTCGACGAGGACGGTGATGCACAGCCGGGAGATTTTTTTTATTTAGATGGCATCCTCTATCGGCGTTTTCAAGACCCTAACCGTAGCTGGAAAAAGGGGTCCGGAGTAGTGGACCAGTTGGTGGTGCCGCGGGAGTGCAGGGATAGCCTACTGAGTTTGGCGCATGACACACCGCTGGCAGGACATTTGGGGGTAAGAAAAACGGTGGCGGCTTTGGGGAAGTTGTTTTGGTGGCCGGGGATGAAGTCTCATGGTGCAGTCATGGATAAACTCATGTGATATTTGTCAACGGGTCGGGAAACCAAACCAAGTTATTCCTAAAGCTCCGTTGCACCCTATTCCTGTAATTGGGCCACCTTTTAGTAAGATTGTTGTTGACATGGTTGGTCCACTCCCTCCCACAAAGGCTGGTAATAAATTTTTGTTAACCATCATGGATGTTGCCACTAGATACCCCGATGCATACCCCATGAAAAACGGCATGGCTAAGACGGTAGTCAGTAACTTGTTGTGGTACTTTTCAAGGTACGGGTACCCGGAGGAGATTCAGTCTGACCAGGGGTCCAATTTCACCTCCAATCTCTTTAAGCAAACAATGCAACAGCATGGGATACGGGCGGTGGTATCGTCAGCGTATCACCCTGAGAGCCAAGGGGTGCTTGAGCGGTGGCATGCCACCCTTAAAAGCATGCTCAGGTGTTATTGTGCTGACAACGGAAGAGATTGGGATCTTGGATTGCCGTATGTACTGTTTGCTGCTCGGGAAGTGCCTGGTGAGAGCCTGGGATTTAGTCCAAACGAGCTGATTTTTGGACACCGCGTCAGGGGCCCCCTTAATATGCTGCGGGAAATTTGGGAAGGAACTGTGCAGCCTTGTTCCTTGTTAAAGTATGTGTTTGAAAGCCGTGAGCGCATGCTTAAGAGTCTGGAGATGGCAGGTCGGAATTTAACAGGATCACAAGCTTTAATGAAGGACAGGTATGATCGCAAAGTGAAGCTCCGGAAGTTCATTGTAGGACAAGAGGTATTAATTTTGTTGCCTTTGGTTGGTAACCCCTTGTCTGCGAAGTATACTGGACCCTATAAAATTGTGGAGAAAATTTCGGACCTAGATTACCTTGTTGCCACTCCAGACCGGAGGAAAAAGAACCAGTTATGTCACGTGAACCTGATAAAAGAGTATGTGAGGCGCCCCTCTGAGCCTCTCACTGTCCCTGTGTTGGCTTGTTGCGGCCGTGGTGGAGAAGGAGAGGGGGACAGTCAAGCTTCAGAGGAGGATAGCTGGGATCACCATGTTTCAGCGGATCAGTGGGCGGGGAACTCGAGCCTAAGGGCTGACGAGGCTATAGCTCATTTGCCTGAGCCGCAGTTTGAAGCTATCCGTCAGTTGCTCGGTTCATACCCCACTGTATTTGCTGAACACCCAGGCCTCACTACTCAGGCTATGCATGATGTTGACGTGGGGGACCATCTACCCTTTAAGTCAATCCCGTACCGTGTGCCCCCCATAAAACTACCCGCTCTGAGGGATGAGTTGGAGTATATGCTCGGTAGAGGGTTGATAGAGAAAGGCACCGTTAAGTGGACTTCCCCCGTAACACTGCAGCCTAAGCCAGATGGCAAGGTACGCTTCTGTATTGATTTCCGTAGGCTAAACGGTTTGACTCCAACTAACCCATATCCTCTTCCTCGGGTTGATGATAGTGTTGATAAAATTGGTAATGCTCGGTTTTTGTCTAAAGTAGATTTAGTAAAAGGTTACTGGCAAGTACCTTTGTCCGAGCGTGCTAAAGAGGTATGTGGTTTTGTGGTGGACGGGAGTACTTACCGGTGTAATGTTATGCCCTACGGACTTAAGAATGCACCAGCAACGTTTCAGAACCTGATGAATGAAATTGTCAAGGACATTCCAAATTGCACCGTATACTTGGACGATGTAATCATTTATGATGACGACTTTGAGAGCCATTGTGAGCACCTGGAGACCTTGTTCCGGAAACTTAGTGAAGCAGGTCTGGTAGTAAATTTGGCAAAGTGTGACTTCGTAAAAGCCACTGTGCAGTACCTTGGGTTTGTAGTGGGAAGGGGACAGGTGTGCCCTCCTCAGAACAAGGTACAGGCTATCAATAAATTTCCGCACCCAACCACCAAGAAGCAGATTATGAGATTCTTGGGTATGATAGGCTACTACAGACGCTTTATAAAAGGTTACTCCACGGTGTTGGCACCTCTCACAGATTTGTTATCTAAAGACAAAAAGTTTTTGTGGGCGCCTGAGTGTGAAAAGGCTTTTAATTTGGTGAAGCATTTGCTGTGTACTCACCCGATACTCAGGGCCCCAGACTTTAACAGGCCTTTTCAGCTGGCAACAGATGCTAGTGGTGTAGGGGCTGGTGCCGTCTTGCTACAGACAGACAATGAAGGTGTGGAACACCCAGTAAGTTTCTTTTCTAAGAAGTTCAATGCTGCACAAAAGAACTATTCTACAATAGAAAAGGAATTACTGGCGATTGTGCTGTCGCTCAGGCACTTCGAGGTGTATGTTCCAGCCTATGGCCCAGTCGTGGTTATCTACACTGATCATCACCCTTTGAGATTCCTAAATCAATTTCACAATCGCAATATGAGACTGACCAGGTGGTCTTTGATGTTGCAGGAGTATAACCTGGACATCCGTCATATTGCGGGATGTGACAATGTGATCGCGGATTGTTTATCGAGGGTAGATGATCAGTCGTAGGCTATCACAGGTGTATGATCCCGGAGAGATTGACACACGGGTAGCCTCCTGCTTTAGTTTGAGTAGTATTTTGCGCTTGGTGCTTGTTGGCTCGCGGTTGTAGCCCAGCGTATTGGGTCGTAAAGCAGGAGTTGAGCGTTTGGTATAGAAGAAAAAATAGGCTGCCCTTATAGTGCAGCCGGAAAAAACATATTAAAATATAAAAAATCATAAAAAAACTCTTTCTTTTGTTATAGATAATTGTATAAGTTTGTCATAACCTATAGAGTTTGAGTAGTCCACGAACTATCAAACGGCTGAGCTGCTGTAAGCTCGCTCTGGGAGCATGATATTATGTCTTTTGCTATTATTGGGGAGGAGTTATGAAATGTGAATTTTTTTTTTATAAGATGTGTTTTAGTGATAAACTCAGCGTTGTTTTAGTGCCATGCGGTCGCTGGGTGTGAGGGGTTTGATGAGGTTCTGCGTGTCAGATTTTAGCTCAGGGTTGAGCAAGTAAAATCTTGGGGGAGGTGTGACGCATGCCGAGTATGAGCATGCTGTACAGAACGCTCAGTCAGACCCCACTCTCGCTAGGATCGTCAGGGCAGGAACTTTGGCTGTAGTCCGTGTAGAGTTTCCTAACTCAGTTTATGTGAGCCGTTGTACTATAAGTATTATAATTATGTATTTTGTTTTCTTCTAAGTCAACGAGTTCTATTTTATATCATTAGATATAAGTATTGTGTGTGGGACTTATATGTAATGATGAGAGGAGAAGAGAGAGAGTTATGTAACGACGGCCCGGGGAGCGCGCCACGAGGTAGGTAGGCCTCCCTCCCTCCTCCCTCCTCCCTCCTCAAGCGCGTGGGAAATCCTTTGTCGATCCCAGATTGAGAGAGAATATTACGTAATGATTGTCAGTGGGCGGTCCTTAGTAGTTTGCGATATGCCGCTAGAGGGCCGAGTATAAAAAGGAGAGGTCCTCGCCACAATTCTTTAGAACTCATCAGGCAGAGCGACTTCTCATATCCCTTGCAACTATCCATATTCTTCCGACTGATGTGAACTTTCTCTACTCTCTGAACAGCCTATCTTCTTCCCTTCTCGACCCTTTATAACCTCAATGACCCCTTTGGTGCAGATTTAGTCAGCCAAAGTATTATCGCTTGAGTTCTCACGAGATAAGTGCCTGTTAGATAGCCTATTTTTGGAAGGGTTAACTAGAATAGGATTGATTGATGTTTGTTGCACTCGTATATGCATTTCCCTGTGTGCGATTATTCATGTTCCTGTTTTCTGCTGGCTTAGGCAATGCTAGACTGGGATAGGGTTTCTGAGTTGTGATTTCCTATGAGTACTAGGTTGCGGTTGAACCAGTACAATTGCAACGGAGACGTGGAACGCCTAGGTGGTCTTTCTGACTGTGTACCGTGGGAGTTTAGCACTGTGTTGCGAGTGAGGGCTTTTGCCTCTGCCACCCAACACTGTGCTATCTCATTTGCTTGACTTTGAGAGGATCGCCAGGAGAGAACCAGATACTAGTGATCTGGATCTCTCAAGAGAGCATCCCGTCAATTAACGTAATTTGGCCGCACAGCCTTAAGGACCTCGCTAGGCTACGAGCCGCTTGCTCAGCCATTGTTTCCTAGCCTACTACATCCCAGCTAGACTTTGCTCGGTCAGCAGATACAGCATAATATTGAAGCTCTTCTTATGTATGTTATTGTTTATGCACTATTGATTTCATGTGTGGCACGCATAGCTACTTTAGAGATTAGTGGCCCCCGAGCACAATCCTAGTAGGCTATTGACAGTGCATTGTCGGAGTACTTCTTTTATATGTTTGCCATTTACTACTGTCTATTCTTATAATTCTTCTTATGTCAACTTAAAGCCTTTAATTGCCAGTGTTACTTATTGAATTGCTGTTCAAAATCCGATACTTACTTCTTACGAGTATTCGAGAAGCATCTAACTTTATCAGAAGATTCCTTGCTTGATGCTCGAGGACTATTGTTTAACGTAACGTAATAGTGCCGATCCGAAGTAGAGGGTGGAGGACTTCTTAAGTTCTTAGTCAAGGGTGGATTACTTCGGCTTCGGCCAACACTATTCTTTAGTGTTGTAGTACTTTCTTCTTTGTTTGATTGTTGACCAGACTAGATAACTCCCGTCTTGTTATTAGTCTGTTGTGTGAAACGCTAGTACCGAGTTCTTGTATACCCCGTTATAGCAGATAGAACTCTGGAGGGTAGTGGCGTTTTTTGTTCGGCTGGCAGTACTCTGGGGTTGGGATCGTGTGTTTCCGTTGTGGCAGCGAGCCATACTCGAGTCCTGTGTAAGAGCCCTAGTGTACCCGAGTGCCCGGTCGTAACAGAGTCTACAGGAAGTTAACAGGAGTGTATATTCTATTTAATTTATATCTTTTATTTATTTATATTTTATGTTGGATATCAATCTGTATATTATTATTTGTCATCATATAATTATCCTATGCATATATTCCACATCATTCTTATTATGTATGGGTAGGAGGGTGGTGGGAAGGTGGTTTGGGGGATGGTGTGGGGAAGGTAGAAGCGTAATTGACTCGTGTTACAAATATGAAGCCGATTGGTAAGGTAGTTTCGCAACCACGGATTTTCCTTTTTTTCCTTATCTTCGTACGGGTACGCTGGAAGTGGGTGGTGGGAGGCGGTTGGGGGTGTGGTGGGGGGAAGGCAGAAGGGTAAGGGACTTGTCACACAAATATGGAACCGATTGGTGCAGTCGTTTCGCCGCCACAGATTTTCCTTTTTTTCCTTATCTTCGTACGGATACGCTGGAAGTGGGTGGTGGGAGGCGGTTGGGGGTATGGTGGGGGGAAGGCAGAAGGCTAAGGGACTTGTCACACAAATATGGAACCGATTGGTGCAGTCGTTTCGCCGCCACAGATTTTCCTATTTTTTCCTTCTGACGGGACCGACAGTCAGCGAGTGGGTGGGAGGAGGAATTTGGGATTTTTTTTGTGGGTAGCCAAAAGGGTAAGGTACATGTGGTAAAAATATGAGAGCAATATGTGCAGTCGTTTCGCTGCTACGATTTTTGTTGATAATATAAACAGACTCGTGTGACACTCATGTAGACTCGTGTGACACTCATGTAGACTCGCGTGACACTCATGTAGACTCGCGATCATCAAATTTCTAAATAGTACAACGTGACTGTCACGCGAGTCTACATGAGTGTCACACGAGTCTACACGAGTTTACGCGAGTCTACGCGAGTCTACGCGAGTCTACGCGAGTTGGCGTCCTACTCCCACTTGACTCTCCAATTTTTGTGTCATCACAACAATTTTGGCCGCGTTCGCGAGTCTACGCGGTCCACCGCGAGTCCACGCGAGTCTGTGCGAGTGTCGGCGAGTGTCGGCGAATTTGGGATAATCATTGGCGAGTGCAAAAATTTCATCACTCGCGTTGGAGTTGCGCTCCGACTCGCCTATGTGTGAACCTACCTTTAAGGAAGCCATACTGGCGATCTGAGAGCAGATTATGAGAAGAGAAATGCTTAAGAAATTTGGAAGCAAGAATAGTTTCAAAAACTTTAGAAAGACAAGAGATAAGAGCAATTGGACGATAGTTGGAGGGTTGAGAGCGGTCACCCTTCTTTGGGACAGGTTGAATGTGAGCAAACTTCCAGCATGAAAGGAAGACGTTAGAGGATAGACAGAGACGAAAGAGTTTGCCTAGGCAGGGAGTCAGCACGGAAGCACAGTTTTTGAGAACAACAGGAGGAACACCGTCCGGACCGTATGCCTTATTAGTGTTAAGCCCAGAGAGGGTAGAAAGTACATCTTACAACATATAGGGTTGAGGGGAAGGTGGTGTGTAACTAACATAACTATAGAGGCTTACACACACACACACACACACACACACACACACACACACACACACACACACACACACACACACACACACACACACACACCCCACCCCACACACACCCCACGCTCCCGAAAATCAGCTGATCTAGCAAGCTGTATACAGCGCTCGTCAAATAAACTCACCTAAACTTGAGTATAAGGATATTTTGTGTTGTCCTGTATTATAATGCAGTATTAAAATAATTTGAGATTAAAATCAAGTGAGGATATTTCGAATGTTAAAATAATTCAATCGATTGTGAATGCGAGTGGATGTAAACAAATATGGCTGACTTTGATGGATTTGAAGTCGGTGAGACCAAGGGCATTCTAGGGAAAATTATACGTGAGCTGAATGACATTAAAAGGTGGAAGGAGGATATGCAGGAGTGGAAGGTGAGTGTTAGTTCACAGATTGAGGCTATATGTTCAATATGTGGTGCTCAGGCTGGGGACATCGAGCCTGGACAAGATTTTAGTTGGGCTAGCCTAAAAGAAATTCAAACTCATATGGGGCAACTCCGGGACGAAAATGAAGCTTTAAGATTGCAACTTGAAGAATACAAAGGGCAAACCAAGGAAATGAAAACACATGTGGAGGAGATTAAGGAGAAACACAATAAATGGGCTAATGACGAAGGAGGAAAAGTGAAGGAAGTGGCAATGAAGGAAATCATGGAGGAACAAAAGAAACAATCAGAAAGGGAAAATAAAGATTTAGAATCAGTGGTAGTAAAAGCTATGAGGAGAAATGAACAGGTCCTGCGTGAAACAATAGATAGAAATAAGTGTATTATTGTATTTGGGGATATAGAGGAGCACATTATTGAGAGGAAAGCTAGGGATAAGGAAGAAATTAATAAGGTAAAAACATTGATCAAGCATGTCGATGAAGAAGGAAACAACTGGAGAGATGATATTGAAGAAGTTAGGAGAATGGGTAAATATAGTAAGGGAAACACAAGGCCAATGAGAGTGCAGTTTAGGTCTAGGGTAACAGTGGATGCAATAATGAACGTAACATGGAGACTTAACTTGACCAGCAAGTTTAAGAAAATTACAATTAGAAAAGACATGAGTATTGAGGATCGAAACATAAGAAAGGAATTGCAAACCGAGGCAAATGTAAAGAATGGAGAAAGGACGAAAGAAGACGAAAAGAAGTTTTTCTGGAGAGTGTGGGAGGGAAAACTCAAGAAATGGTATATAATGCGAAGGGACGAAGTAGGGAGGGAAAGGGAGATGGTGCGGGTGACGGGGGAGAAGGCAGAGAGAGGGGAGGTGGAGATAGAGAGAAAAACAGTCCAAGTGGAGGCAGAGGGAGGGGAGGTGGAAACGGAGCGAGAAACAGTCCAGGTGGAGACAAGAGAAGAGGAGACAAGCTAGGAAATAAATTGGGAGGGGTACGTACAAAAAAGAAAGGAACGGGCAGGGACGAGAAAAATAGGGAAAATACTGGAAACGCTAAGTTCATGTATACAAATATTGATGGGTTAATTTCCAAAAAGATTGAGTTTGACGAATATGTAAAGAGAGAGAGGCCCGGGGTAGTATGTTTGACTGAAACTAAGCTTAACCAGGAAGTAGATACGAATATAATTAGTTGTGCAGGATACAGTACATGGAGAAGAGACAGGTTAGGAAAGCTAGGAGGAGGAGTGTTGATCATGGTAGATAATAAAATTACTGCTAAAGAATTAAAACTTGGTGATAGCATTGCTGAAGTGGTAGCAGTTGAAATTGAGGATAATGATAGGTCAAAATTGGACATTGTATCAGTTTATTTACCTCCTAAGACTAAATCTTGGAGCAACGATGAATATAATGAATTAATTTTGGAAACCTTGCGTATGTTAGAAATTATTTGTAAAAGGAAAAATAGGCTTATTCTTGCAGGGGACTTTAATTGCGGGGAGGTGGATTGGGAATGTTTGGATGCGGGTTCAAATGAAAATACTTGGGGTAGCAAATTTCTTGAACTAACAATGGGGTATCTATTAACACAACACGTTATGGAAAATACAAGATTTAGAGGAGGTGATGAACCATCAAGACTTGACTTATTATTCACCAAAGACCCCCAAGAAATAAAGAACCTAACATATTTGAGTCCCATGGGAAAAAGCGATCATGCTGTGATTGAATTTGAATTGACAGTGGAATTTCTGGAAGGCAGAGAGGAGGAACATAGGGAATATAGACTAAATTATAGTAAGGCGGATTATGAATCATTACGAGGATACTTTGCAAATATAGATTGGTCATTTATTGAGCAAGAACAGAATATTCAGGTAAAATACACCATGTTACTAGACATTTACAGGGAGGGGGTAGATAAATATGTACCAACATTTAAGGATAGAAAGCTGGCTAAGGAGAAAGAGTGGTTTAACATGCGATGTCACATTGCCCAGAACAAAAAGGACTCTGCATGGAATAAAGTGAGAAGGAGACACACTGAGGAAAAATGGAATGAGTATAAGAATGCTAGAAACAACTATGTCAAGACTATAAGAGAGGAGAAAAAGAACTTTGAAAAAGATATAGTAAACAAATGTAATAAAGAACCCAAACTGTTCTATAGTTATATCAACGGCAAAACAAAAATAAAGGACAAAATAACAAAGCTTAGGGTAGAGGGTCAATTATATGAAGACACAGTGGGTATGTGTGAAATTATGAATGATACATTAACATCCGTGTTTGTGGAGGAGGATGACTATGTAGAACCTGTGGTGGAATTGAACGAGATACAGGGACTAGAGTCGATAGAAGTCAACAAGGATGAACTAAAATCATTGTTGGAAGAATTGGACGTGAG
>JBAKBP010015927.1:25000-53568 GCA_037953745.1 Lithodes maja
TCTGTTAATAGTTGCTCAAGATAGGAACAGCTGGCAGGATTTCCAGCTGGGAAGTTCAGTTTAACCCTTTCAACACGATGACGTACTTTACATCATATTGTGGTTACCAATGGATGATTTTTGTTTAGCCTCTAATCTACCTCTGGGACTCAAAGGGGTAAATACAATCTCAATAAACCCTCTCAATAACAAAAGTCTTTCTTAAACTGTATACAATCGTCTAAATTCAGCCAGCATCAAAGGTAAAATGGCGTCATCGTGCTGAAGGGGTTAAGGGGAGATGGTTCACTTTTTGGGGCGTGTTTTGCATGTACTCGTTATTTTTCTAGTTTCCTCCCCAGACCTTCATCAAATAAAAAAAAAACATCCATTAGACCCCCTTCTAGATTAATTTGTAAATGTTTCGGTAGAACAAAATTCCGGCCGAAGGCCGGTTCTTCCAACATTACAGGCTCACTATCGTTTGCCAGGGAAAAAAATCGACACCTAAATAGCACGAAAGGTCTAAATATTGACGACGAAATGGGGCGAAAGGTCTTAAAATCGACTAACTAATGGGGCAAACATCTTAACATCTGAAAACTAATGGGGCTAAACATGAGGGAGAAAGTGGTCCAGAAAACCGGCCCATCTCCCCTTAAATATAAGTTTTTTCTAGATCATTTGTTTCCGCCTAGAAGCATCGACTCCTTGACACATACCCTCGTAAATACTGTCGACACTTATAAACATTTTAAATTTACGTGTTTTTCATTGTAAACATTGACTACTCGTTTTACATTTTACATGGCGTAATAGGCTATTAAGGGGAGATTTCCACCTGGAGGATTTTTTTCTGCACCTCTTTCTCCCTCATGTTTAGCCCCATTGCTTGTGAGATTTAAAGATGCTTGCCCCATTAGTTTGGCGATTTTAAGAACCCTCGCCCCATTTCTGTCAATTTTAAGACCATTCGTGCCATTTAGGTGTCGATTTTTTCCTAGCGAGCGATAGCGAGCCTGTAATTTAAGGGGAACCGGCCTACGGCCGGGAAATTTTTCTACCGAAAAATTTAAAAATTTATCTTGAAAGTGGGTCAAGGGGGAGTAATTTTAAGCTTGATGGAAGTTTAGGGAATCAACTAAAAACCTCCCCAATGTACCGTACTTCTCCCACCTAGTCTTATGTCCAACTTCCATCCCCAACATGACTTCCGTTCAAGTCTATTCTTACGCAGTCTCACGTCTTCAGTTTTTTTCTTGAGCCTGAAGCTAGTGCAGCGTCATCAATAAATGACTTTCATATGGGATAAGGCGTCAAACTACCGGTACTGATTCTTATACTATTCTTATACTTTTGACTATCGCATTGACCCAACGAATGTACAGGTATGTGTATAGTTTGGTGAAATTCCATCGAACGGTCTAGGAGTTTACAGGCAGACAGACAGAAGACGACGACATTTCGCCCGGAAGTGTACCTGTATTCCTGGGGGGGGGGGGGGGGGGGGGGGGAATACCACTCTGCTTACGCAGAGTTTAAAAAATATATATATATACGGTATATATATATATACATTTACTCATAAACTACTGGATGAACATGTTCCTGAAGATTGGAATGGACGTATTACCAGACTTTCTAAAGGCCAATCATATGGGATATTACTCTTTTTCAGAGATATTTTTCATCATCTTTAAAAATTTGAGAGAGAGAGAGAGAGTGTGAAGGAAGGAAGGAAGGAAGGAAGGAAGGAAGGAAGGAAGGTTGATGTGATTAGGTACCGTGCTTATCCCTCAAAGTTAGTAAGTGTCCGAAACTTTGTGAAATATCTGACAACACTTATTAACCTCGACCGTACGGTGACCGGACAACTCAATCAGTAGCTCTCAACCAGGACTAAATCAACTAATACGGTTAGGTTAGGTTAGTTAAGGTTAGTACGTACTATATTTTGGCACTGGTTTGGTTGGTGTTGGTTGATTTGGCACTGGTTGAGAGCTACTGGTTGAAATGATCTACTGATTGAGATGTCCGGGAACCCGACCGTTCATAGTCTCCCGTATGGTTGGCGTAGTACTGTAATGACTGTGTGTGTGTGGTAGAAGTAGTAAGGGTGGCGGTGAAAGTGGTAGTAGTTTTGATGATGTGACAGTTGTAGTGATGATGGTAATAGCAGCAATGATGGTGATAGCAGTAGTGATGATGGTGGCAGCAGTAGTGATGATCATGATAGTAGTGATGATAATGGTGATAGTAGTAGTGATGATCGAGGCAGTAGTAGTGAAGATGGTGATATTAGTAGTGATGATGGATATATTAATAATTATGAATAGAAACTTGTGCAGTGATGTTCGTGATGATGGTGATAGTAGTAGTGATGATGATGAGAGTATTGATGATGGTGACTAGTAGTGATGATGGTGAGAACAAAAGTAGTGATGATGGTAATATTAGTAGTGATTGTCTTTAGGGGGGATGGTTCACTTTTTGGGCGATTTTTGCATGTATAGTATTCATTATTTTTCTAGTTTCCTCCCTAGACCTCCATCAAATTAAAAAAAACAAAAACACATCCATTAGATCCCCCTTCTAGATTAATTTGTATATTTTTCGGTAGAAAATTTTTCCGGCCGAAGGCCAGTTCTTCCAACATTACAGGCTCACTATCGTTCGCCAGGGAAAAAATCGACACCTAAATAGCACGAAAGGTCTAAATATTGACTAAGAAATGGGGCGAAAGGTCTTATAATCGACTAACTAATAGGGCAAAAATCTTAACATCTGAAAACTAATGAGGCTAAACATGAGGGAGAAAGTGGCCCAGAAAACCGGCCCATGTTAAAGAGCCCCAAACATTTCGTGGCAGCCTCCGACAACACGGGGTGGCGGGGGAGTGACGTCTACCATTTCCGATTACCTTGTATGTTATGGACCAAGGAAAACATTACCTTGTATGTTATGCACCAAGGAAAACATTACATACCGTACACACATAATAGGCCCAGGTACAGTCGCGCTAATAAGTGATGTCTCGGCACCAAGTATGTTTTGATCAATATTTTGTATCGGCAATATCTAAGCTTCATTTCTTCATATCGAGTGAAATATACAAACATGTTCCTACACATACCCAACCTATTCAACATCTGACAGACATTAATACAGTACAGAGCGAGCCGAACGTAATGACAGCTGAGACATGACTTATTAGCGCCACTGTACAGTTGGCCAAATAAGTCGTGTCGCCGCTGTCATTACGTTTTGCTCCCTGTATGATGTATTGATGTCTGTCAGATGTTGAATAGGGTGTGTAAATATAGGAACATGTTTGTATATCTCGCTCGATACCATGAAATAAAGCTTAGATAGTGGTGATACAAATTATTGATAAAAATATACTTGGAGCTACATCACTTATTTGACCGACGGTACTGTACTATGGCTCTTGGTTGCGCAATTGACATATCTATGTTTATCATTGAATTGAAAAAATATTTTTAAATGAGAGTTACATTGATACTCGACCACATTTTTTTTTTTTCCCGACATGGTCCTTATTACGTGACCCTGCCTTAATACTACTAAAGATAGGGACAGTTTTTAGTAGAAGAATAGGACAGCAAAGCAGAAGGCTCTCTCCTCACCCTTCAGGCAGTTTTGCCTTTTGTCTCCCTCATCCACATAGTAAAAAAAAATAAAAGATAAAAAAAAAAAAAAAAAAAAAAAAAATATATATACAGTATATATATATATATATATATATATATATTGAGAATATATCACAAATACACGTGAGCCACTAAATGTTTCTAGTCTCTCAGTGGGGATCGAACCATCGACCATCAGAACGATAGCCGTGGTGTAATTGATTAAGCGTCGGCTATCGTTCTGATGGTCGATGGTTCGATCCCCACTGAGAGACTAGAAACATATATATATATATATATATATATATATATATATATATATATATATATATATATATAAGAGAGAGAGAGAGAGAGAGATAGAAGGGGGGGGTAAATATTGTACCAAGAACCTATGGCAGATGATGAAAAACAATATTTTAATTCGTGTTGCTCATTACGAACCTTTTAGTAACTAATTTTAAGGGGGAGGTAGTCGCTTTTACTAGACCCCCTTCTCCCTCATGTTTAGCATATTAGTTTTGAGATTTTAAGCAGTTCGTTCTATTAGTTTGGCGATTTTGAGACCTTTCGCCCCCATTTCTTTGTTAATTTCAAGACCTTTCATGCCATTTAGGTTTTTTTTCCTGGCGAGCGATAGCGAGTCTGTAATTTTATAAGGAACCGGATTTTTTTTTTTTTTTTTTTTTTTTTTAAAGCTTGATAGAGGTCTAGCGAGGAAACTCAAAAATACGTGAATACATAAATACATAGGCCAAAAACCAAGCACTACCCCCTTAACCCCTTCCGTACCGACGACGTCTTTTTCATATTATCCTAGCTATATTTAGACGATGTTGTGCAGCTTAAGAAGGAGCTATGGTAGTTTGAAGGGTTAAGGAAGATAGGTGGAAGTCTGTTAATTGCTGGGGACCCTTTATAAGCTGAATGAAATCGTCTAATAGTAGCCAGAAGAAAGTTTAAGGGGGGTGACCTGCTTTTTAAAATTTTCTCCTTTTCTCTCTTTCTCTGGCTTGTATCCATTCGGCCCCATTCAGCCAACTATTTTAAGACGTTTATCCCCATCAAGGTGTCGATTTCTTCCTGGCGAGCGAAAGCGAGCCAGCATTATATGAAGAAATCCGGCTTCGCCGGAGAAATTTTTCTACCGAAAAATGTACAAATTTAGCCTGCTGTCAAAAACATTTAAAAAATATGCTGGCTCGCTACCGCTCGCCAGTAAAAAATTGACACCTGGATGGGGATAAACGTCTTAAAACAGTAGGCTGAATGGGGCCGAATGGATACAAGCCAAAGAAAGAGAGAAAAGGAGAGAACAAAATGCAAGTCACCTCCCTTAAAGGACATCGTCGGTACAGAAGGGGTTAAATGTTAGATACATACATACGAAGACTTTTTGTACATATCCAGTCAAAATGCATTATCATAAGTACCTTTTGGTATGACTCTATATCATTATATATTCTTGTTACACACAATGAATTAGTTTGATCGACCGCAAATAATGCCCTTGTTTTTTTTCCCACCAAATCTAGGAAAATAATACAATTCTTCACAATACAGTATATATATATTTAAAAGTAGTTCAATTTTTCGTTTGAGTTTGTTTCGAGGGAAGATGAAAGTAATACTACACTTGATACAGTAATGATGTTTTGTTTTGTATATATATATATATATATATATATATATATATATATATATATATATATATATATATATATTCCTGAAAATACCAGAAAAACTATACGAAAAATTGAGAGTATCAATAAAAAACTCAATAATGCAAACTGTGCCTATTATTTTAATCTCACCTGCCTGAAAGAAAATATATATATATATATATATATATATATATATATATATACTCTGACACATACCTACTTTTTTTTTGGGGGGGAGGGGGGAACTCGAGACAGAGCCCCAAAGAGGGACCAAAAAAAAAAAAAAAAAAATCGCACACATCTAGGTCGTCCAATAGGAATATAGTAACCTTTTAATTTGACTACCAGTATACTATCCTGTATAAAGACAAAGGTGTGAAAAGGGTATACAATGGAATATACTGTATAATCATTAGGTATATAACCCCTTCTTTACCGGCGTCGTCTTCTGTCTTTGGTCCTGGTTACTATTACTTTGCAGTTTATTAGGGACCTCTAGCAGTAAACAGGCTTCCAACTATCTCGCTTAAGAGGGGTGACCTGTTTTTGTGCTGTCCTTTTCTATCTTTCTCTGGCTTGTATCCATTTGGCCCCATTTAGCCTACTGTTTTAAGACGTTTATCCCCATCCAGGTGTCAATTTTTTACTGGTGAGCGGTAGCGAGCCAGTATATTTTTTATTTTTGTTTGACAGCAGGCTAAATTTGTAAATTTTTCGATAGAAAAATGTCCCCGGCGAAGCCGGATTTCTTCATATAATGCTGGCTCGCTATCGCTCGCCTGGAAGAAATCGACACCTAGATGGGGATAAACGTCTTAAAATAGTTGGCTGAATGGGGCCGAATGGATACAAGCCAGAGAAAGAGAGAAAAGGACAGAAATAACAAAAGCAGATCACCCCTTAACCCTTTGACTACCACAGATCCTTCTTAAACTATACAAAATCGTCTAAAAGTAGCTAGAATAAAATTGAAAAGACGTCGCCGGTACGGAAGCGTTAATTGGCAGTGATATACCTTTCTAACATCATAAAGGGGGGGGGGGGGGGGATGGACGTATTTATTTCCGCATGTATATATATTTTTTTAATAATTTTTAGTTTCCTTGTTAGACTTCCATCAAACTTTCAAAAGACACCTCCAAGACCCTCCTTTAAGAATAATTTGTACATTTTTCGATAGATAAAGTTGGTTAGTGGAGAGAACATAATACAAAATATCCAGGCCGAATGCCGGTTCCTCTTAAATTACAGGCTCGCTAATCGCTCGCCAGGACAAAAATCGACACCTAAATGACGGAGTCTGAATATTGACAAGGAAATGAGGAGAAGGTCTTAAAATCGCTAAACTAATGGCCGAACGTCATACAATCTGAAAACTAATGGGGCTAAACATGAGGAAGAAGGGGAACCAAAACTAATGGGGCTAAACATGAGGAAGAAGGGGAACCACAAACTAATGGGGCTAAACATGGGGAAGAAGGGGAACCAAAAACTAATGGGGCTAAACATGAGGAAGAAGGGGAACCAAAAACTAATGGGGCTAAACATGAGGAAGAAGGGGAACCAAAAACTAATGGGGGCTAAACATGAGGAAGAAGGGGAACCAAAAACTAATGGGGCTAAACATGAGGAAGAAGGGGAACCAAAAACTAATGGGTAAACATGAGGAAGAAGGGGAACCAAAAACTAATGGGGCTAAACATGAGGAAGAAGGGGAACCAAAAACTAATGGGGCTAAACATGAGGAAGAAGGGGAACCAAAAACTAATGGGGCTAAACATGAGGAAGAAGGGGAACCAAAAACTAATGGGGCTAAACATGAGGAAGAAGGGGAACCAAAAACTAATGGGGCTAAACATGAGGAAGAAGGGGAACCAAAAACTAATGGGGCTAAACATGAGGAAGAAGGGGAACCAAAAACTAATGGGGCTAAACATGAGGAAGAAGGGGAACCAAAAACTAATGGGGCTAAACATGAGGAAGAAGGGGGAACCAAAACTAATGGGGCTAAACATGAGGAAGAAGGGGAACCAAAAACTAATGGGGCTAAACATGAGGAAGAAGGGGAACCGGAAAAACGACCCATCTCCCCTTAACCCTTACAGTACCGGTGACGTCCTTTTCATTATATTTTGATCACTATTAGACGGTTTTATTCAGATTCGGAAGGACCTCTAGTAATAATAAGGCTTCAAACTATCACGACCCACCCTTATAACTACCACAGATCCTTCCTAAGCTGCATAATATCGTCTACATACAGCTAGAATAGAATATAACACACGTGGCTGGTACTCAAAGGGTTAAGATATGTGTACTACTCCCAATAGGCTATTAGGTTATACGAACACTATATTTATCTATTTTTCATATAAATAATTGCGTATAGTGGGGCAGTATATACACACACACATACACACATACACTGTCAAGAATAATTGTACATGGCAAGGGCAATTAAAGTGGCCATAACAATCCACACATTTAAACCTTCACCACCATGACGTAATTTGGATCATAGTCTGGTTTCCATTAGGCGATTTCCTTTAGTTTGTTATCTACCTCTACGACACAAATGGGTAAATACGCTCCAAACAAACCTTCTTAGTAACACAAGTCCTTCTTAACCCTCTCACGTTTTTTACGCAATTTTGAGCCTATTAGGGATACTTAAAGCCTTTGTTACCATCAGGGGTATTTAGAACCTTTAGTTTAGTTACTTCAACCTCTGCAGTTGTCTTTGAGTTAGCTGTGGGCAGAATATTAATTTTGGAGAGGTAATTATAAGAGTGAGAGAACTCTATTTATTATTGCTAATCTGGCAACCTCTGCGTCATAAAAACGTGAAAGGGTTAAGGGGGGATGGTTAATTTTTTAGTAGATTTTGTCATATATTTATTATTATTTTTAGTTTCCTCCCTAGACCTCCATCAAACTTAAAAAAGCATCCATCAGATCCCCCTTCTATCTTAATTTGTACATTTTTCTGTAGAAAAATGTCCCGGCCGAAGGCCGATTACTCTTAAGATTACTGGCTCGCTATCGCTCGCCAGGAAAAAATCGACACCTAGAAAGGTCTTAAAATTGACAACGAAATGGGGCAAAAGGTATTAAAATCGCCAACTAATGGGCCGAACGTCATCAAATCTGAAAACTAATGGGGGTAAGCATGAGGAAGGAAGGGGGACCAGAAAAACAGCCCATGTCCCCTTAAACCGCATTAAATCATCTAATTTTAGCCAGAATCAAAGGTGAAAATGCGTCATGGTGGTGAAAGGGGTTAAAGCTTTATTAATGGTGATACACCCATCTAATGTATGGAAAGAGAGGCAAATTATTAATGGGAGTTTTTTTTATTAGTTTGTTCCTTATATCTCCATCAAGCTTAAAATTACCCCCCCCCCCCCATTTAACCCCCTTTTTAAGATAAATTTGAACATTTTTCGGTATAAAAATGTCCCGGTTCCTTAAATTACAGCCTCGCTATCGCTCACAGGAAAATATCGACACCTATATGGCAGGAAAGGTCTTAAAATTGACAGGAATGGGGCGAAAGTTCTTAAAATCGCCAAACTAATGGGGCGAACATCTTAAAATAAAAGCAAAAAGAAAAAGCAATGGGGCTAAATATGAGGGAGAAAACGGTCAAGAAAAAATCCCTCCAGTGGAAGCTCCCCTTTAGAGACAGATATGATTATATAACATTAATAAATAAAATGCCGGACCGGAACTGCCTGAAACATTTTACCGGAATAAAGCTTCGGGCGACACCGGCTGTAGTTGACAATATTGACATGCCTTGTTTCAAGCTCAAATATTTATATTAAGGGGGGATGGTCGTATGTATTTAAGGGGGGATGGCCGTATGTATTTAAGGGGGGATGGTCGTATGTATTTAAGGGGGGATGGCCGTATGTATTTAAGGGGGGATGGCCGTATGTATTTAAGGGGGGATGGCCGTATGTATTTAAGGGGGGATGGTCGTATGTATTTAAGGGGGGATGGCCGTATGTATTTAAGGGGGGATGGTCGTATGTATTTAAGGGGGATGGCCGTATGTATTTAAGGGGGGATGGCCGTATGTATTTAAGGGGGGATGGCCGTATGTATTTAAAGGGGGATGGTCGTATGTATTTAAGGGGGGGATGGCCGTATGTATTTAAGGGGGATGGCCGTATGTATTTAAGGGGGGATGGCCGTATGTATTTAAGGGGGATGGCCGTATGTATTTAAGGGGGGATGGCCGTATGTATTTAAGGGGGGATGGTCGTATGTATTTAAGGGGGGATGGCCGTATGTATTTAAGGGGGGATGGCCGTATGTATTTAAGGGGGGATGGCCGTATGTATTTAAGGGGGATGGCCGTATGTATTTAAGGGGGGATGGCCGTATGTATTTAAGGGGGATGGCCGTATGTATTTAAGGGGGGATGGCCGTATGTATTTAAGGGGGGATGGCCGTATGTATTTAAGGGGGGATGGCCGTATGTATTTAAGGGGGGATGGCCGTATGTATTTAAGGGGGATGGTCGTATGTATTTAAGGGGGGGTGACCGTATGTATTTAAGGGGGGATGGCCGTATGTATTTAAGGGGGGATGGCCCGTATGTATTTAAGGGGAGATGGTCGTATGTATTTAAGGGGGGATGGCCGTATGTATTTAAGGGGGGATGGCCGTATGTATTTAAGGGGGGATGGCGTATGCATTTAAGGGGGGATGGCCGTATGTATTTAAGGGGGGATGGCCGTATGTATTTAAGGGGGGATGGCCGTATGTATTTAAGGGGAGATGGTCGTATGTATTTAAGGGGGGATGGCCGTATGTATTTAAGGGGGGATGGCCGTATGTATTTAAGGGGGGATGGCCGTAAGTATTTAAGGGGGGATGGCCGTATGTATTTAAGGGGGATGGCCGTATGTATTCCTCCTTTAACTGTGTTGGTGGTGTAATGGCTTAGGTGCTTATGTTCTGGGTGTGGTATCCCTAGTTCGAATCCCGGGAGGGCCATATGCTTTCATTTGTTTATTCATGTACATTGGGGTTTGTATTTGATCTTAATGTTAAAGAACGGTGTGTTACTTATATATTTTTATAATTTTTCTAGCCTCCTCCCTAGACCTCCATCAAGCTTACAAAAACACCCTCCAAGACTTGTACATTTTCGATAGAAAAATGTCCCGGCCGAAGGCCTGGTTCTTCTTAAATTTCAGGCTCGTTATCGCTCGCCGAGATAAAATCGACCCTAAATGCCACGAAAAATCTTTACATTGACAAAGGAATGGGGCGAAAGGAATTTAAATCGTCAAACTAATGGGCCGAACGTCATAAAATCTGAAAACTAATGGGGCTAAACATGAAGAAGAAGGGGGACCAAAAACGACCCATCCCCCCTTAACAAGCAGCCTTGTTAACCTCTTCTGTACCGATGACCTATTTTTTCATTTTACTTCAGCTACATTTAAACGGTTTTATGTGGCTTGAGACGGATCTATGGTAGCTGGAAGGATTTACCGAGACAGCCTGTAGCCTTTTGATTGCTACATGTCTCTTCTAAGCTGAATAAGATCGTCTAATATTGACAGAATATCATGAAATAGACGCCGCGGTACAGCAGGGAGTTTAGACTAGTTATTCTGTTGCTGTTCGCATCCATCTGTATTATATATACTAATTTCATTGGAGGTGTTTGGTGTAGTGGTGAAGTTAATAAAAATAGACAGTAGATCTGGATTGGACACGAAAATGGAACTTTGCAGTAAGGGACCACAATCGGCAAACGAACTCCCTAAGTTCGAACCTCGAAACCGCGAAATTTGATATTTTCGCGGTTTCCAGGTTAAAACTTGGGAGTTCGTTCCCCAATTTTGGGTCCCTTACTGCAAAGTTCCATTTTCGTATCCAATCCAGATCTACTGTAGTCTATGTAGGCTATATATACAGTATATATATATACTGTATATATATATATTTTGTTATTCTATGTGAATGAGGGAGGCAAAAGACATAACTGCCTGCAGCGAGTGCCTCCCCCAGTTTTGAAGGAGTGACAGGGCCAAATTCAAGGGACGTTCGAGCTAAAATGCCTGGACACACGGTGTTGAAGCAATTTAAGTCATAGGAAGTGGGAAGACTGATTCTGGGAGAGAGTTCCAGAGCTCAGCAGTTGAATAGAAGAAAGTCTGAGAATAGTTTCAATGGGGTTGGAGAGTTGTACGGAGTAGGGGTGGGATTGTGTTGCAAGGCGGGTACTACGTACCCTATGTAGAGGAGGTGGTATACAATGGGAAAGCTCCGAGGAACACTGATTATAGTTGTAGCGATAGAATAGCAAGAGAGATGCAACATTGCGGCGAAGAGAGAGGGAGAGAGTTGGTGAGTGGACGGGATTTAATGATACGAAAGGCTTTCCTTTCTACTTTGTCTAGAAGTGCGGTGCGAGAGGATCCTCCCCACACATGTGAACAATACTCACTACAAGGACGCCCTGTGCCCCTGTGCCGAGCAAGAAGCTATGCAGGGTAAAGAACCCCTTGAGGCGGTTGAGCACACCCAGCTTCTGGGAGACTGGTAATATGGTCCTTCCAAGCGAGAGCAGAAGAAAAAGAGACACGGAGAACATTGAGAGAAGATGAAGGGTTGATTTTTTTATTGTTGAAGAATAAGGGATAGTCCTCTGGAGGTTCCTGAAGGGTAGTATTATATATATAACGTAATTGACGACGCAGCACGGTACTTTCCCCAAGTACTTCCTAGCACAAGGACTCATGCCCCCAGGGAGGGGGCAGGGGCCCAGGCCATGGCCTTCCTCAGGGACTCGGGGCTGTTCGGCCAGGCAGCTTAGGGAACAACAACAACAACTACTTCCTAGCACAGAGCAAAACAACAACACTTGAGGCTATTATTGCAACGTCTACAAAACAACAAAAAGAGATGTCGTTAGTCTTAAGATGGCCCTCCACCAAAAAAAAAAAAAAAAAAAAAAAAAAAAACGCTAAGTGAGGCCCTCACCTCCCTACCATGACTATTTTGCCCTCGCTCTTTCCGTTGGTGCCGCACAAACAGGTCTGGAACGTGACCAAACAGAATCACACACTCCCTCCACCCCTCTCCCCTTTTTTATTTACGTCCAGCCTGAACCCATACAGCTAAGGCCTCTCCAACAGGCCTCTAGCACCCCCCAGATCTTCAAGACCTTCAAGCTGAAGAAGAAAGAAGAAAGAAGAAAGAAGAAAAGAAGAAGTGAAGAACAAAGAAGTTGAAGATGGACGTCTTGAGGACCAGCCAGACCTAGCCTGCTTGCCTCCACCATCAGCAATCTCTCTCCACCAATCAGCACCTCCTACTGCGCTCTCCCCGGCCAATCAGCTCCCTGTATCTCGCCTCATAACTCATCATCATCCTTCTCCATTCTCATTACTTTCCTGTATTCTTATCTTTTCCCCAAACTCTCTCATTACCTTTCCTTTCCAGATTATTAAATATTACCCATTACCGCCCATTAGAAGCCCACTTGTAGTACGACGCCGAACCCTAAAGGCATTGCCATGAAGGGGGGGGGGGGGGGTTAGCCCCTGGTTATAGGAGGCAAGTGGGTAGGGTTTAGCCTTCAAGTAGGATTAGGGCCCTGTGACATAGGCTTGCCTACAGTCCAAGGGCATAGGCAGGAATTAGGTTTCTTCTGGGGACACTCCATAGGGGTGCCCCCTGGGTACAGCTTAGCTTATAAATTTCAATTATCTCCCCCCCCCCCCCCCCATCTCCCTATTTTTGAAATTTCTTATAAATTTAGCTCTCGAAATGCTTCAGTATGGTACTGTATATCAAAGTTAAATGTAACTCTCCTCCCCCTGATGATCCTGGCTCACACATCTTCAGTATCAACCAGATCCAAATTGTAAAAGTATTCAAAAATCCCAACAATACCCTTAAAATTCGCCTTGCCTCTCAAAAAGACCTTGATGCCTACCTTGCCCCTGATAACGTAAAGAAACTTAAAGATGCAGGGTATGAACTAGTAGTCTCTCCCGAATTAAAATCTGCTTGCACTGTCAAGATCACTCGCCCTGATAAAAGCATCTTCAACAGGGATGAGGAAGAAATTGCCAAAGAAATTTCCCTAAGAAACAAAATTAAAATTTGTGATGTCACAAAGACTCCCAATAAAGCCCTCAAAATTCGCTGTGCCTCCCCTCAGGAAGCCAGCTAACTCCTCAAGTCAGGTCTCAAAGCCTTCCATGTCATCGTACCACCTGAGTTCCTCTCTCCTGAGTCATGGGTAAAGCCTCCAACAATGCTTTAAGTGCTATCAGTATGGGCACATAACATCTTCCTGCAAAAATGAGCAAGTATGCTCGTGCTGTGGTGACACTGACCACTCTTTTACAACTTGCCCATCAAGCTCCTTTAAATGTAATAATTGTAGTGGCCCCCACATTGCCATAAGTTCTGAGTTCCGCCTCAATGTTCTCAAACAAGCACGTACAAATTCAAAGACCTCTCCAACATCCTCCAACAACCCTCGCCCTCTCTTCTCATCCCATCCAGTCACCAACAAATCATATGCCTCAGCTGCTACCCCATCACTCCCCCATCAATCCACACCCATGCCTTCCTCCTCCTCCATCAGCTCCAACCTCCCAAGCCCTTTCTTCAATCGGGAATTTTTTGACCAAACATCAGTGCTAGTAAATGTAGCTCTTCACCTAACAGATCATCAAGTTACCCCATCATTTAATAAACTTTTGAATGAGGGCCTCACTGCTCACAATCTCCCTGCCATCTCTATTCCTGAATCCTGGTACCAATTCAGCAAAGAAAAATCCTCCAAAACTCCCACCCCTACAGCCATCTCCTCCCCCAATACCTCCTCATCCTCTACCTCTCCCACCTTAGTCACCCCCTCTACCGACACCTCCACATCCACCCCCAACTCCAAGACTCCTACTCCTCCTAACACACAAGAAACCACAACCCAAGAGACTCCTGCCCAGAACCCTTCCCTCCCCAATGACGACATGCCCATCCACACTCCTGACCCCTCCCCTATCCCACCACCATCCATGCCTCCCCCAAATACCCCCTCTACCTCTACCCCCAAAGATCTTCCTGACCTCAATACCCCAACATCTTTCATGCCTCCCCCACCCTCTCCTACACCAAAAACACCCACCATTCCTCATCAATCTCCCAATCCCATTCCTCCCGAATCTCCTCTAAAAAGGAAACCGAGCAGCCCAGGTGAATTACCTTCCCCTGACTCAGACCGTTTTTGACCAAAATGCCGTAAAACATTAAATCCACAGAAGAATTCTAACTCTACATCCAAATCACTAGCATTTGGAGGAGGCCGCTCCTTTTCATCCTCTCCCGCTCGCCAACGATCAAAATACACGAACAGCAGCTTACTCCCTCCCCTACCATAACATTTTCATAATTTTTTACTCGCCAAGCCAAAATTTCTTAAAAAAATAAAAATTATTATTTTTGTTTTACCCTAGGCGGGTCTAAGGGGGGGGGGGGGGGAGGAGAGGGGGGAGAGGGAAGAGAAAAGGAGGAAAGTTTGAAGGAAAGTAGGAGAGTAACTGTATTAAGCCATTCATATAACAGTGCAACCACCTCCAAATCCGGCAGTTGACAGCTATGCCTTTCTGCCCACCTTTAGACCCTTACCATCCAAAATTATCAGGCTACTTTTTGACAGCCATGCCTTGCTAGCCCACTTTAGACCCTTACCATCCAAAATTGCCAGACCTTCCTTAAAACTTTCTCCAGTACCACATTTTATTATGCTAAACAATTTATATTCAAGAATTGAAAACTAAATTTTATATTCAAATTCACCCAGACTCATCTGATTCGTCCAGACTGGTAGAGGCGACTCGTCCACAGTCCAACCTCTATACCACTCTTGACCGATCAGAGCCTCTGAATCTCACTTCACCACAAATTTACTTTTACCACCCAAAATTAATTATTTTTTTCCTTTACCACCCAACATCTTTATCTCCATCCCTTCTTGACATGCCATACTGAAGCTCTCAAAAATATGTCTCAATAATACCAACAGTCACAGCCCTCCTCTAAACCCCCAAACTAAAACCAACACAACTCAGGCACGTTGGGTCAAGCCCCGACACTCTTTTTCCTCCTACTTTGACACTTTCTCTTACTACACCAATAAAAACTTCCCTTCTTTCACCCTCACCCACCTTTTCTATATTCTTATTCATTCATTCCGATCGAATTTCATCAGTTATTTGCATTTTCTAGATGGATTGCGTTGAATAGTCGTAGTATCATACGCCTCTTTATTAGTCTAGGATCGTACAAACAGGCGAGGAACGTAACCTAATAGAATCTAACACTTAACATAAATACAAATCAAGGGCATAGCCTACTGCAAAACTCTAGGAAAACTTGTCTTGGAAAGACTGGAATATACACAACAATCTTGACGAACCTCCCAGACAGAGCTATAACAACACTTAAACATTTCCACTGCCTCCCTATCTATAGGACACTTTCCAACCATTGCTTAATTTAAAGAGGCAATTTTCATATTAATAACAGAAGCAGGACAACATTCACACTACCCAGAACATTAGATTAAGACATCTTAGCCTACAGACGAAAACTTGTACAACCCTATACAATTTGGCTTCCGAGAAGGAAGAGGCACTACACACGCTCTTCCTCTAACAACTGAAATAATTGCAAACAATAAAGCCAACAAACAATAATGCAATGTAATCCTTAGTGGCATATCAAACGCTTTTGTTAAGGTCTGGCACCTAGGGCTTATATTTCACATCTTATCTTAACCGTCCTAACATAATTGGAACATTCCCAAGAAATTTCCTGAGCGATAGAACAGCCAGAACAAAAATTAAAACAACCCAATAAGCTGAAGAATACCTCAAGGACCTGTTCTATCCCCAACAATTTTCACAACCTACACGAAAGACACACCGACATTACTCACAGGCACACATAGTAACCTACATACGCAGATGACATAACGCAGGCAATCGTACCGGGACAGTCCAGGGCGATGATGGCAAGACGGTACCCAAAGAGAAGCAGAGAGAGAATAAACAGATTTGAAGAAACCTGGAAGTATAAGTAAACTTAATTCACAATCCTACAACTTGCCATACAGAATTTACACCAAATTACAATAGACATCAAAATAAAGAATAAAAGCAAAATGCTTGGATTGATAATCCACACAAGGAATACTTATATCCTGGTGGCGAGTGTAGCAGGGGCGAGGTTACCAACCAATGGGGTGGTCGCGTGACTGTGACGTCATCCTGCCAGCCAATGGGGATTCGCGGTTAACACGAGCCACTAACACTATCAGCTGGCTCAGTTTCCTCGTTTTTCTCCTCGGTCGCTGCGAACTCCCGTGTGTGCTGTGTTTTCGTCATTTATAGCGAGGATTTTGATCAAAATAATGGGTGATACATCATTAAAAGGCGAGGCCAAGGTGCCAGGGCCAAGTAGGAAAAGGTAAAGACGGCTAGACAAGTGCAAGCGTGCTGTAGCCAAGAAAAAATGGAACTGCATACCCAAGTGTTTACACCAAGCAACAAGTGCGAGTGCTTTGGCAAGTAACAGCGGTGATGTACTGGATTATTAACGCTCTCCCCCCCCCTCCCCCAACTCAACAGTTTGGGAGGCCTTCACCACATCATCAACAAGGTAGATGTCCAATACTACTAGGCTTCTACAATTAATTCAAGGTGACAAACCGGAGCTATTTTGTTTGAAGACACGGTGCGATTTACTTTAGGGACGCGCAGTTAACAGGGACCACCACAGACATATATACTTGTATTAGGTGTCCACGCATCCAACACCAAGCTACGCCCTTTTCTGGTATAGGCTACGAAACACCCCAACAGGAAATGGGAAACTAATATTAATAATATTAGACGAAATATATAGATAACTCGCGGGAGTAACGTCGATTGTTTTGTTTACATTGAGCTCGAGGTTAGTAGGCTACTTCATGCATCTAACTTATTACCCAGCTTGGTGGTTCAATTAAAATTTAGGCCGTGGGATACAGTATTTGTTGAGACCCCCCATAGACTTATTGTCATCCTCATATATATTGCCAGCAGAGTCGAAACAAAAACAAAAAAACAAAACAAAACAAGAAATTAAACTAACGTCGAGCGTCATGTCAACAAACCGACGATCGGAAGAGGCGGTAGGTAAACTCGATTGTCGGCCCAAACGCGCTGTTTTATTCTCGTCGAAAACCACATTAAACACGTTATTAAATCGTTTCTATTACCATTATCAGATCAGAAAAGGTTGTAGGTTGTTAATGGATGCGTGATTGCGTGGAATCCTAAAATATATCTAATAAGTGTGGTGCTACATGTCAAGTGCGCTCCGCTAAAATAAAATTCTACCCATCAGACACACACAAACTGCATCAATGTAGCTTAGCTGAGAGATGTAATTTAGTTAACTCAAATTGTTTTTAATGTACAAACCAGGCTAACTGAAACAATAATGTGAACAATGTATTGACGTAAGATAAACTAATGTATTGCATGATAAATATAGCAAAGCGGTATGCCCAGTAATTTGTATGCCTTCTACACTTGCTTCTTTTCCTCCTTTCTTTCCTTACCTTCCCAAAAATATACTTTCTCCTTTCACCCACCTTTTCTTTAAAACATATGTTTTTATGTGAAAAAAAATTAACAAATTAATATATACAGTATACTGTATATACCGGTAATCGATGAAACTCACTGGTGGGTGACTTACCGGTAATCCCGGGAAATATTGTTGTGGTACCGTGATGTTTAGAGAAATACACACACACACACACACACACGAGGCAAACAAACAATTACATAATTTTGGCCTACATTACAATACAAAACGGTGTCAAACGAGAGCAGAGTCCATTATTTTTAGTCATTATAGTTGTAATGTTAAGATAAATTAAGTGTGTATAGTTCAAAATAAGTTTGGAAATGATAAAATTACCAAAACAATTGTATTTTATGTTAATTTTCGAGTATTCCTTCTCATTAATTCAAGCCTTCAAAATGCTCCGGTTTGACACCCTGAATTTACAAAAAGACCAGGTAAATTCTAGCTATAAAAGAGCCCTAAATTCCTGCACACAACTATCCCCCAACGCCAACACTATACTTGTCTTTCTTCTTGTATCGCCAAGCTTTCGTACACCTCCATTGTTGTTGTTTTGAAGCGCAATACTTTCCGTTTCCTTCTCTTACATTCCTTATCTCTTCTCTTTCTCAAGTAGCCTATATAAAGTGTGCTTGCTTATGTTCTTAACCCCCTCTGTACCGGTGACGTTCTTTTAATTTTATTCTGGCTACTATTAGTCGATATTGTCCACTTTGAAAAGGGCCTCCAACAAATACCAGGCTTCGAACTAGCAGCTAGGTCACTAAACCATTTTTACAACCACAGATCCTTCTTAAGCTGCACATAATCAATCTTCTAAATATAGCTAGAATAAAGTATAAAAGACGTCGTCGGTACAGGAGTTAGTGTTATTATTATCTCTCTCTCTCTCTCTCTCTCTCTCTCTCTCTCTCTCTATATATATATATATATATATATATATATATATATATTCTATGTGTATGAAGGAGACCAAAGGCAGGCTGCCTGTAAAGAGTGCTTCCTACAAAGCCAAAAGACTTGACAAGAGAACAACCAAATTCAAGGGACGTTTGGATTATAATGCCTGGATACGCACAGTTTAGTACGGTAGTCTAATTTTTAGGATGAAGGAAAGGTTGATTGAGGGAGACAGTTTCATAGTTCACATAATGAGTAGAAGAAAGACAACATTTGTTAATTCTTGGGTTGGAGATCTGGACAGAATATGAGTGGGATTGTGTTGAAAGGCGCGTGCCTTATACCCATGGCTTGCTAACCCTCGTCTGCAGTAGCGTACGGTACATGAGAGGTGCAGTAAATCAGTTCTGAATTTACAATTTAAATGTTAGTACCGTATATACCTGATGAGCATTATCGAGCTGACTACACTGGTTACAGACTACACCCACAATCACATCAATAGTAAAACAAATGGTACGATTCTGTGTAGCGGGGAAAACTGTTTTTCAGACGCCTATTTACTAAGAAGCATTGAACAATATCTTTAACCTAGCCTAACCAAAATCTAACCTAACCTAGCCTAGTATATTAGTGGACTATTTATGCATGTAGAAATGTACAAATATAGGCTATTGTAACATTATCAAATTATTGAAATATGAGTACAGATTTCCCCGCTACACTGGATTATCAAACACATTTCAAGCATGCACTTTATTCACTACAAACAACAAGTGATTTAGAGGCTGAATAATTAAGACTCGCTCAGCTATTTTCGGTGAGCCTACAGTAGGTGGAGTGCCGTCGTAATTTAGGCTCCAGAAGTGACGTTTGTAATTCCCTTCACCGATACCGTCCTTTGTTAACGGGCCAGATTGGTACACCTTCCACCAGATAGCCTACTGCTGCCTCTCCATCAGTTACGGCAATTAACCGTAGACAAGGGTCGGTGATGATGGGGCTAGCAGGCGGCGTCCTCTTTACGTTGCCTTCGACTGGAGGAATTTAGTTGCCTTGGTTTTCATATCTGTTGGAGAGCTTGTACTTTTTAACATCGTCCTTCAAGTTTAGTAGTTTTCGTCATACACACTGTAACAAATTATTTTATACATATTAATGGGTCTAAGTCTCTTATACTCGCCATATTAATGTGGTGAAGCGTCCCGAAATCACAAACATATTGGGTCGAAATAGGCTGGTGAGATTGGTAGTCTCCGCGAGCTAGCCTATACTGCCGCCTCTCCATCAGGGGGCAGCACTTAACTGTAAACAAAGGGTGATGTTAACAAGGCTGGCAGTTGGTGCTTCACTATACCCTATACTGGTTAAGGGGGCCCACCTCGCTTTTTTTCTCTTTTTCTCCCTCTCTCTTTGGCTTGTATCCATTCGGCCCCATGCAGCCTACTGTTTTAAGATGTTTACCCCCATCCAGGTGTCAATATTTTCCTGGCGAGCGGTAGCGAGCCATTATATATATATTTTTGTTTTGACGGCAAGCTACATTTGTACATTTTTCGATAGACAAATGTGTCCGGCGAAGCCGGATTTTTCCATACAATGCTGGCTCGCTATCGCTCGCCAGGAAGAAATCGACACCTGGATGGGGATAAACGTCTTAAAACAGTTGGCTGAATGGGGCCGAATGGATACAAGCTAGAGAAAGAGAGAAAAGGAGAGAAAGAGAAAAAAACAGGTTCCCCCCCCCCCCTCCTTAAACTGTCCGGTGTCCAAATGTCTAGCAGCTCCCTCTACTGGACTAGTTTCGCCGCCTTGGCTTCTATATATCAACATAAATAAAGTTACACCAATTTGAATCTTAAAGTTACACCAATTTGAATCTTTGGTAAATCTACAGTTATACTACCCCTTCCCCACTACCCCCCACCACCTCCCCCCTTCAAAACACGCCTTTTAGCGTGTTTTTGGATGGTTCAGCAGACGCGGAAAGTGGAAAAAACGTATTTTGATAAAAAATTATCACCAACCAGATACGAGTTTTTCAGGTAATTTGTTGGTTTTTTATTTTTTTATTGATATACAGTGTTGTTTATTACCGAGGACCTTCGCATTTTAGTATTTTTAACATTAGCCTAACCTAACCTAACCGAAAAGTAACCAGTCTCCGCGACGGTCTAAACTCCCCCTCACGTTCCCTGTTTATGGGTGCGCGACGGTCTAAACCCTGCTCACGTTCCCTGTTAATGGGTTTGCGAAGGTTTGTAATACTTCAATGTATCTATTTAAAGTCAAATATACATTTCCGCGCATCATCAAACCATACTAAGTCTACTACTAATAATATTAACCCATTAGTACCTACAGAATAGCGACAAAATAGGGGTAGTATAACTGTAGATTTATCGAATCTTTTAAAGTTACACCAATTTGAATCTTAAAGTTACCAATTTGAATCTTAAAGTTACCAATTTGAATCTTAAAGTTACCAATTTGAATCTTTTAAAGTTACACCAATTTGAATCTTTTAAAGTTACACAAATATGAATCTTATAAAGTTTTAAAGCCAAGTTGTAAAGCATCTGGTCAATAATAAAGTATTTTGACTCGTTTGTTTTCGATACGGATTTAGTTATTTTTCAGCACAATATTAGGTTAAATACCATTCGATAGAACCAATTTAGTGGATCGGGACCTTAGGCCACAATCTTCATATTATAATACATACGGTAATTAACGGATGATAATATTACGGATTTATTCGGATTCCTTGAGCCTTGAAACCCAGGGTTAGACACCAAAACCATCTCTGTGTTGAATAGTAATTGAGATATTATTTTTAACATCGTTTTTAACACCAGTAACACTGCAAAATGAAAGAATTTCAGTCTCCCAGGATTCGAACCTAGGATAACACATACCGGTACATAATTTACAAGCTCTAACCATTACACCATCAAGACCGTTATAGCAATATATTCTAAGCTCCCGCTCGCCGCCTTGGACGTCATCTTGAAAATTACCCCTTTTCCTGGGTCAGAATCAACTAGATTGTTAGTACCGGTTGTGACGCCTCCCGGCGTTAAGGCCGCGTCCCATACAGTACGTCAAGACACGACAACGGCCGATGTTAGCCGATTTAACAACTTTTTGCCGAATCGACACGTTTGACACGAGGCTCGCCAGACAAGGACAGTCGCACGTCACTCACACGTCAGTCACACGTCACTCACACGTCACTCACGACACATTTACGTCTGCCACACGTTAACTTGTGACCCTATTAAGATGTCAGTACGACACACACGTCCGCGCAACACGTTCACAGTACGCTAAGTTGGATGTTGATAGGATGTTAGTCGTTTGCCAGACGAGCAGCATATGTGCTGCGCAAGTGTGTCGCACGATACATACCTGTGTCATCCGACAGGGTCGACTCCTACGACAGAAGCATGACCAAGTACCCAACCCTATATAAAGGTCGGGGGCCGTAGACCCCCACACAGTCTACCCATAGGTGGGCACTAACGCGATAAAGTAACGCGATAATGTACGGTAACGCGTTAACGATTTCGGGTTAACGTTTATCGGATAAATTTGTTTCCAGCTTTAACGAATTAACTAACGGTAAGGTAACGTCATACTTTTTGTTCCAAAATAGCGATAATCAATCGTTAATTAACCCGCTGAGTGCCAGGGAGGCATATATACGTCCTCGCCGAAAAAAAATCGTAGCAGCGAAACGACTGCACCTATGACTTTCATATTTTTACTACATGTACCTTACCCTTTAGGCTACCCACCACAAAAATCCCAAATCCCTCCTCCCACCCACTCGCTGACTGTCGGTCCCGTCAGAAGGAAAAAAATGGAAAATCTGTGGCGGCGAAACGACTGCACCAATCGGTTCCATATTTGTGTGACAAGTCCCTAACCCTTCTGCCTTCCCCCCACCACACCCCCAACCACCTCCCACCACCCACTTCTAGCGTATCCGTACGAAGAAAAGGAAAAAAAGGAAAATCCGTGGTGGCGAAACTACCTCACCAATCGGCTTCATAACACAAGTCAATTACCCGTCTACCTTCCCCCCACCAACCCCAAAACCACCCTCCCACCCCATACATTCCGATACCATAAAAGTCTCTGTAGTCTATAGTGTCTTTTCAGCTACTTTCGGGACCATCGGGGACCTGATTTCTGGCGAGGGGAGTGGGGTTTGTTTACCATTATCCTTCCTTTCTCTCCCAACTTGATAGATTTAGCCAAAAAAAAAAAAAAAAAAAAAAAAAACTCTGGCACTGGCAGAAGCACACCGTCAAAATTGGCTGGCACTCAGCGGGTTAATTGCCAAACAGGCAGAAATCCGCAGAATAGTCTATAAATAGGTAAACTAAAAGGAACCGAACCCTCGTAATGGCAGGTGTTTTTTTTCTAATAAAATAATGATAGCATTGCTGCATTTAAGATTTTTTATTTAAAATATGATAAATATCCATATCTTCGATAAATAACGATACAACGAAATAACGATATCGTTATCGAAAGGATCGGATTGGTTGTCTGTTTTTAGTCGGGCGTTTGTCATGTCATGGTCGTGTCGAGCTTACTATAGTCTGGTTCGAACATTTGCCCGATTAATTCCCGATTATTGTACGTCAAAAACGATTGCTGCACGTCCGAAAACCGATCGACATAAGTCAGCAGCACGTCCAAAATTTAAGGGTTTTTTCCCCGACCATCAAAAACAGTCGGCTGAAAATAGTGCATACACTAATTATTGGCCGACTTCACGGACCTGTCGGCGGCACCCCGTCCAGTTCCAGATGAACTCGAGTAGAGCCGATTTATTTACGCGATGTTGCTCGATCATGCCCGATTTTTCAAAAATTCAAATATTTTGAAAAGATCGGCTCTTGTCGGGTCTTTACGTACTGTATGGGACGCAGCCTTTAGCAGAATGGTTGCGTGGGGCATTGCAGCTCGCTAGCGCTCGCCAGGATGGGGGGATGGGCTACAGTTGTCCTAGAATGATCTGCTTTATTTCGTTAGTGTCGTGTTGCCACAGACAGTCTAGAAGTGATCTTTGTTTTGGTCTGTGACCGCGCTTATATTTTATATTCGCTATAATATAAATGTTGCTTGTGTGGGAGGTGAGGGAGTACACCTGGCAGCGGGGGGTGGGCTGTGACGCGGCTCGCTTGAGCGCTGACGGCGTTGGCGGCCGGGTGGTCAACTAGTCCCTTCCCGTCGCGGCCTCATGGTTTTTTACCAAGCTCAGAGCTGGCCTGACACGCGTATCGTCTACATCCTTTGCAAGTCTGTCCCCATACTCGCCACTTTGCATACTATTCTCTCTCTCGACTTCTCCTTTCTCATTCTCTAATCTTTATTAAACTCAACATCCCTTCTGGTTTCAGCATAGACGTTCACCGTCGGCCAGTCGTATTGTACGCGAAGCTCTCAGATATTTCTATGTATTAGGCTTTAATGAGGTTTGGAGAGACGGACTTTTCCGTGTGTGTCCTCTCTCGGGAAGGTTGTAGACCGGTATATGTCTCCCTGGCAGGGTGTTGAGTGATTCTGCTTAGTTATTTAAAGCTAGACTAGGGGTAAGGTTACTGTGTCGTCTCCGATGTGTGCAGTGTTAGCTAAGCCCCTGCACGACATCGACAGGTACTGTGGGAGCCTATGTCTTCGGGTGGGTTTACTTTGCGAGCACAGCACTGTGGTGTGAGAGGGCCATAGCCTATCCCTCACAACATAGTGCTGCCTCTTTGTGTTGACTTCTGAGGGATCGCCAGGATAGAACTAGGTACTAGAGACCTAGATGTATCAAGAGAGCATCCCCGTCATATAACGTAATCTTCATTATACCACCTTCGGACAACGTTAGGCTACGAGCCGCATGCTCGCCCATTGTTGCCCTGCCTTGATACCCCAGCTATACTTTATTAACCGAGCAGACACTGGTTAGAGATAAGCCCCCATTATTATATGTATGCCACATTATTATTCACTGCACTTTGAGCCGAGGCTGTTGTTGAGTTGCACAACCCTAGTAGGCTGTTGCGTTGTGTCGTGAAGCATTTCTTTAGTTGTCGAGCATTACTACCTTTGCGCAGTCTTTATTATTCGCCTGCCTATTATTACTATATGTCCTAGTATTTATTGTGACCCGTATTCTGCATTATAATTGTTCAAGAGTCTTTACGAACATCTTCCCAGCATCAGACTTATTTCAGAAGTTTCCAGTTGATGTTGCAGGACTAGCATTGCACTTTCTTTAATACAGGAGTGCCAGTTATTTGAGTATCTACCGTAACGTTAAATAATCACGTTACGTATCTTTTCTTTGTGTAACCTAAACGAGTAATCTTTTACTGTTTGAGAATAGGCCGTTTCATCGAGCGTCAGCCTAGTGTGTGTGCACCAGTTACCGAGTCACAGGATACCTCGTGGTCCAGGCACGACTCAGGGCGGTAATGGTGTTTTGTTTTCAGTGTTTAAGGCAGGGGTTGGATCTAGTGTTACCGTTGTTGCATTTTGCCATTATCTAGTCCAATGTTGAAGAGCCCTGTGTCTTTGAGAACCTGGATCGTAACACGGTATATATTTCATCATGCCCAATAGTACAAAAATCCACTAAAAATACTTTTGCAACATTTGTTTTTAATGTTCAACCCTATGGTTCAACCATATATTTACCCGCCATCTTGAAAATTGCCTCGTTTGCTGGGCCAGAAACAACTAGATTTTTAATACGGTATGTTGTAAGCATGCCCAATAGTATCAGAATCCATTAAATATATTTTTGTATCAATTATTTTGATGTTGAACATATATTACCGGTATATTGACCCGTCTATCATGTGTTCTAATATGAATATGCCTAGATAAACCAAATAACACAGCCTATGTGTACCATTTTGTGTTACAATTTAACGTTCAAATGCTTATAGTGCGCGGGTTTTTTTTTTTTTTTTTTTTTTTTTAATATAAATCGTGATGGGGAACGGGTGACAAAGGTTTATTTTAGTCTGGGGGCAAGCTAAAAAAAAAAAAAATGCTTTAAAATGGCAAACCAATCAAAGCCTTCAATAATAGTTGAACAAAGTACTGACAACCCCTAGATGTCACACCAGACAGTGTTAGCCCCAGTATAATCCTACAACAATGAATAGGTCATGATACTAAAAGGGTTAGCGGGCGGGGGGGGGGGGGGGGGACTTTCAAGGCTACTAAGAATTTAATTGGAAAACATGTAATCAAGTTCCTTCCTTGGTCCAGGGGGTCTTTGCTTTCCTGGGAGTGTGTGTGGGTTTTGTGTGTTGTGTGTCTCTCTCTCTCTCTCGCTCTCGCTCTCGCTCTCGCTCTCGCTCTCGCTCTCTCTCTCAAAAATAGATGTCCGACCAGTGCTCTTGATTGCTCTGTGGTTCAAACATAAAACCAAATCGACACAGTAAATACCGGTACCTTGATTTATTGCGTTCATTGTCGAATAACTGCCTCGAAAGTAACAATTGACCTGTTGTTGCTTGAATTTCGTGTGTACTCTTATATATATACAGTATATATGTGACTGCTAACTGCTCAAGTCCTACACATTTTGTATTGAATTCCAGTGTAGCTCTCTTCCCGCCGATATCGAATTCCGTACATACCCCTACCCCTTGGCTTATTGCTGTTTATTATTGTGTTATATAAGGGTGAATGGTACTCGTCAGCCTTGGTCGGCAACCGATCTAGTGTAGCTCTCTTCCGCGATATCGAATTCCGTACATACCCCTTGGCTTATTGCTGTTTATTATTGAGTGTTATATAAGGGTGGATGGTACTCGTCAGCCTTGTCGGCAACCCATCTAGGGGAGTAAGCCTTATACAAATCCGTATTGCTTACCCATAGACTACAGTGAAAAAGGTTAGTGGATGGACTAGCCACATAGCACTGTAGAAAAAGAGTGCTAAAACGAGAGATCAGTCTTGTAAAGGCGGTGTCACACAAGCGCATTTTCCGGCAATTTGCGATGAGCAAGTTTGTTATCGAAATATTTTTTGAGGCTCTTTCGCTTTGGAATTGGAAACTAGATCGAAGGTAGAATATGTTAGGTACAGTAGTCTAATTTTGGGGAACTTATATTTTCAAGCCGCCAGACAACATTTGCTCGTAAAAATTGACGGAAAAATCGCTCGTGTGACACCGGCTTAAGTCCTGTAAAAAGAGAGAGAGATGAGAGTGCGGAATGTGTGTAATTTGAGTGTGTACTTACTCTAGTACTTACTCTAGTTGTATTGCGGGAGTGAGCATGCTCGTTATTTCCCGCCTCCTATATGTGTAGGTGTTATATGTATCGTTGGAATGCTGTGGATGTGTGTGTATGTGTGTGTGTTTGTGTTGTGCTGTACACTGGAACATACCATACATAGTTTTCCTCCGTCCCTAAACCTTTCCCCCTCGGCGGCCACAGTATTCCATTGCCCCTTTAACCCCTTCTATACCGGTGATGTGCTTTTCATTATATTCTGGAAACTATTTGACGATTTTATTGAGCTTAGGAAGGACGTCTACCAATCAAAAGGCTTCAACTATCTCAATAAATCCTTTTACCTGCCACATATCCTGGCTATAATGTGGAGAAGGAGTCTAGACACTGGTGACATACCAGATAGCTTGAAAAACGCAATAATTGCCCCACTGCATAAAGGAGGGAGTAAAGCTCTACCAAAAACTACCGCCCGGTAGCTCTAACCTCTCACATCATTAAAGTTTTCGAGCGAGTCCTGCGAAGCAAAATTTCAACATTCATGGAGACAAATGAACTACACAACACCGGTCAACATGGGTTCAGAGCGGGAAGATCATGTCTCTCACAACTTTTGGAACACTATGACAAAATTCTTAAAGCGCTAGAAGAAAAGAAAAACGTGGATGTCATTTACACCGATTTTGCTAAGGCATTTGATAAATGTGACCATGGTATAATAGCCCACAAACTGAAAGCAAAAGGTATAACTGGGAAAATCGGACGGTGGATATACAATTTCCTCGTAAACCGAAAACAATCGGTAGCAGTAAACCAAGTCACTTCCGAGCCTTCGGATGTCAAAAGCTCAGTGCCCCAAGGAACAGTGCTAGCGCCCCTTCTGTTCCTCATACTAATTTGCGACATAGATACCAACACCAGACACAGTACGGTGTCGTCTTTTGCTGATGACACAAAATTAAGCAAGATAGTAAACACACAAGAGGACACGGGCCGACTGCAGGAAGACATGAATGTAGTGTTCCAGTGGACCAGGGAAAACAACATGCAATTCAATGAGGAAAAATTCCAATTAATACGGTACGGAGATAATAATGGTGTTAAAGAAATTACAAATTACTTAACAGAATCTAACCACATAATAGAACGGAAAGACAGTGTGAAAGACCTTGGGGTATTAATGTCTGAAAATATGGGTTTCAAAGTACATAACCAGGTCAAAGTGGCGGCTGCGAAACGTCTAACGGGTTGGATTCTGCGTACTTTTAAAACACGCGGTGAATTGCCTATGATAACGCTCTTCAAATCTCTAGTGCTACCGCGGCTTGAATACTGTAGCGTATTAACATCCCCATACAAAGCAGGTGAAATAAATGACGTAGAGAGTGTACAAAGAAATTTCACTTCGCATATAAGTTCGATAAAACATCTAC